>VMOF01000002.1:34459852-34664714 GCA_011764245.1 Trialeurodes vaporariorum | reverse complement strand
CGACCAAATCTTTGGTTCGCCCATGCAAAATATCTTTAGTCCAGGCGTACAAAACCTTTGGTGAGCTAAAGTCTTTTACTAGTCATTTTTCTACCAAAGGTTTTGTCAGCGCTACCAAAATGTCTCCCCCTCCCTCTACGAAGTCGCATTAAAAACAGTCCTTCCTTCTTTTTCAAACGTTTGTGATATTACCTATTACACACTTGGAACTGCCTTTCTAGAGGCGCTGAGTAGATCAAAACTGGGGACAAAAACTCTCTGAATAAAATATATTTCTGATCCCAATTGGGAATAGAATTCTGGAACACTGATACGTTCATGCGAACATCAGAAAAATAACTCTCTGTTGATATTTGCCTTTATATATAGGACTGGGGCCACTAAAGACTTTCAGTTAATTTTTTTTTTTTTTTCAAGCGCACTTTAGAATAATATTTTTGACATTCAATAAGAAAACAAATTACAACTTTAAGTAAAATATCATTTAATAATTTGTCATGGATTGTTGTTAATTGTATCTTAACAGTGGCGGCTCGTGCAATCTGGCAACCGTGCACTTTTGCCATTTAAACGTATGCAAAAAGATCGATACTAGGTGAGGCGCTGCGCCTCACCAAGTAATCGATTATTTTACATAGTTTTAAATGGATGAAATCCATTGTTGCCACATTGCACGAGCCGCCACTGTCTCTTAATAACTTTTCTTAAGCACACAAAAGCGTACGAGCGAGGTACTCACCAAAATTGCGAAGTTCATTCTGCTCTCAGTGATCTGCGATGTATCTTCTGATCAATGAATATTGGGAATATGGTTTAGTTTGCTCGATGTTCGATGTTTATAAGAGAGCAAATCGCCAATTCTCAAATTGGTTTTTAATCACCTTCGATTTGGGAATCCCTGCGATAACTTTGATAACGCGAGGAGTTTTACGCAACGCGTCGCGTCGTGTGATGAGACATCTCGCTGGAGGCAGAAATCGCAGTTGCTAGATTTTGCCAAAAACCACCGGGTTTCCTAGGAATTCACGTAAAATCTGGTACTTTTTGGCAAAATGTGGCAACTATGGCGAGAATATACCTCTTGCTGCAGTTCATGGAACAAATTTAGACCAAACTGCATATGAAAGGGGATAAGACTAAATAGAGGATTCATAAATTCTACACCTCCAAAATACAGCGATTTTAGTAAGATTTTAATTGAAGTGCAAGTAAAGAGTTCAACATGTACTGAAAAAATTACTCATCAAGTGAGAAAGAGTAATGAAAAGTACCTACATCAACAAAGGAGGCTATAGATACAAATAAGGTGTTCTAGCTATTAATTCTAAATTATGTTCATTTAACAATCCAACGTAGAGCCGCGAGATTTTCCTTGTTCTTCCATTTTGGAACTAATACCTTGTTACAAAATCCCTCGATACCGGCTGTAAAAAACTATTTGTTACAGTATTCATTTTCAAGGCGTATTCTAGAGGTAAAAATAAGATTTTTTTCCCCGTAAACATTTTTCCACAAATGCTCCCACTTCTGCTATAGCTTCCCAAAGTTTTAAAAAATATATGGTTCTTTTGCAGTGGCGTCGCATGTAATTTGACAACGCTGTATTTCGTCCATTCAAACGCATGAAAAAGGTCGACCTATTTGAGGTGCACAGTGCACTTCGTTCAATCGACATTTTGCATCCATTTAAATGGATGAAACACAGCGTTGCCAAATTACTCGCGACACCACTGCAAAAGAACCATATATTTTTCAAAACTTTGGGAAGCTATAGCTCGAAAAGGGGGCATTATTTTGTGGACACATATTTTGATATTTATGGAGAAAAAAAGTATTCTTTTCACCTCTAGAATACACCTTGAAAATTAATACTGACTTATAGTTTTTTACATCCTGTATTGAGAGATTTTGAAACAAGGTCTTACCTCTAGTGGAAGAGCTAGGAAAATCTCGCGGTTCCACGTTGGATTGTTGAATGAACATAATTGAGAATAAATAGCTAGAACACATTTTATTTAGCTAGTTTCTTATTTGTTGATATACTTTTCATTATTCTTAATTTTGCTGTATAGTTAATTATTTAGGATTATACTCTCTAATTTACCTCCCTCTGCGAAGTTATTCCAAATTTTTCTTTATGTATTTCTCGAAAGGAAATATGAATAAGTTATAATAAGTGAGAATAAGAAAAAATACTCATTTAGTTCTTAAAGTATTTGGCTTCGTTTATTATTTAATCTATTTGTATTTTTTTATTGCATAATATAATTTTCAATTTACAGCGATGATCTTACATGCTAATCTTAGGTTATCAGTCGAGTTTAACATTGAATGCCAAAATTAACTGTTACTGAGGTTGAGGTGGGACCAAGGTACTTTTATTTAACAGGTATATGCTCGACTGACTTCCCGCGTCATCCTCAGTGGCGCGCAGTTCAAATCACTACAGCCAAGATGGCCGACAAAAGAAGAAAACTTAAACTCTTTTCAGAAAACATTGGGCTTCCGTCTCCAGGAAAGCAGAAAACAGTCCGATGTTTTCAGGAAAGAGTATAAGTTTTCTTCTTTTGTCGGCCATCTTGGCTTTATAGTGATTTGAACTGCGCGCCATTGAGGGTGACGCGAGAAGCGAGCTGAGCATACCTGTTAAATATAACGTATAAGTACTTTGGGGTGGGACAGTGTACAATGATCGCCTTTTGATGATCACATTTTCCAGTTTCCGCTTTCCTTAGCATCCATTTTTTAGTGTCCATTGTTTTCATCCGCGGTGATTGTGGTAGCGATCGTGGTAGCGATCATAACGTGGACGGTAGTTATCGTAATGACCGCGATCCCTACCTCCCCCTCCACCACCACCTCCACATCCGTATCCGTGACATCCGCCGCCTCTACCGCCTCTGCCGCCGCCGCCGCCACGATAAGGCTCAGGTTCGGGTGCCGGTGCCGGATTCCCACTGACGAAAAGGAACGCCCCGACAGCGAGCACGAAAAATATTTTCTGGAACAGTAATTAAAAATAAGATAAACATTTGAAATCAAATCACAATAATATCATTGATGGTCACAAAAAATTATATAAAGACTATGTAGTGACGTTGCGTGCAATTTGGCAACGTTGCAGTCCGTCAATTTAAACCTGTGAAAAAGATCGAGAGCTATTGGATGTTCGGTGAAAACCTTCACGTTCGACCTTTTACATGGGTTTAAATGAACACAATGCAATGTTGCCAAATTTCACGCTACGCCACTGGACTAGAGAGACCAACGAGCCATAACAATAGATGGATTAGAGCAGTGGCGGCTCGTGCAATTTGACAACAATGGTTTTCATCCATTTGAATATATGTAAAACAATCGAATGCTGGTGAAGCGCTGCTTCACTGTCGAATCGATTGTTTCACATAGAATTTAATGGAGGTAGAACATTGTTGCCAAATAGTACGATCCGCCGCCACTGGTTTAGAGGGGTTGTCTGGGACGTGATTTTGAAACACCGATAGGAGACAGCTATGAATATGATGTAAATCTCTCATGGACATTTTCACACATGCTCAATATGTCTGCCTCATTTTTTTAATTTTTAAAGCTGAAAAAAAAATTGAAAGATCCATTTGAAATCGGTTTGAAATTAAGTTGAAAGTGTTTTAGAGTGGCTCTGGACACAGGAATTGATATAACTGTTCCTTTTGGAAGAATTTGCACGATAAGTTTAGTAAAAAAAAAACAGCCACTTCACGACGGAAACAGAACAAAATTTACTCACATGATGGATAGTTTAATTAGAATTCTAGCTGCTCTAAAACACTTTAAAGTTTTATTTCAAACCAATCTCCACTGAATTAATCAAAATTATTGAGTTAAGGTTAAAAAATGAGGCAAACAAACCAGAAATCTCTTTGGTGCCTGCGCCTCACTTTGCAATTGGGTGTTTCTGCCTGTTTTCCCTGTGCTCGAATTATT
Organism: Trialeurodes vaporariorum; assembly: GCA_011764245.1. Lineage (NCBI taxonomy): Eukaryota > Metazoa > Arthropoda > Insecta > Hemiptera > Aleyrodidae > Trialeurodes > Trialeurodes vaporariorum. The sequence goes on along the minus strand of VMOF01000002.1, from coordinate 34,660,751 downwards.
ATGTTTCGATCGGAAACAAAATTGTTTTTAGAAGATACATTTTCGATGTTGACTCATGGAAATATTTTGAGTTGTAAATACAAAAACATAAATATAGTAGCATATAATTAAATAAATAAAATCCGATCAATTATTGAAAATTGAGAAATTTAAGAGCATTAATTGAAGTGGCGATATTTTAAACTGCGATACATCAATGTATCCTCCAAATACTTGAATATGGCAAAAAATCGATCTTCGTTGAGGGTTAAATGGAACCTTCGATACTTCGATACTTTTATTTAGGCTCAAGTGTATAGGAGGAAAATGACATGCAATTTTTCATGAGCCCCCTCTGGTCATTAAATTTATGATCCAAAGCAAAAAAATTGTCCTAACGCCCCGAGCTCCAAATAATTGAGTGCATGTTAAAAGTACCAATGCATAACAAGTTAATTGTAAGCAAAATAACACTTCAAGGGCACCCTATGTTCCGAAAAATTAAACTCATGCCACACGAGCGTTCTCACGTATTTAAGCGAAAAATGTGTTTTGAGAAATTGATAATCATATGAGTAGGTATTTAATAAAAAACATTCATACTCACACTAAAAACTTTAAGTATGGATTAAAATGCATAGCTAATAAAATGGAAATTTGCGATCGCACAGACTCTAATAACTATAATTTATTACTCTGGTTTGAGTTGACCGAAAACTTACTTTATTAGCGCACTTATTTTCATCTCGCGTAATCTGTTCTCAGATGTCAGGCACTGTAAGCCGAGTTCGCCCTCCCTTTCTTTTATTTCAATCAAATTTCTCTTTAGAAAAGAAAAAAAAATGTTCATTGCAACTAAATTCTTTTGAAATTATATTTCCTTGATGGAGCGTAAGTACGAAACAGCAAGAATATGCGTTTTGGCGCAGTCAGAATCAAATTAATTTGTCGTAACGGTCATAAATTTTTAACTAATCGCGAAAAAAAAAGCTCGAACATTATTATTAAAATTAATTAAATTTGTAAAAATGTCAAACGGTAGATAACTTACCAAAAATGATAAATTCATTTTCCACTGAAAACTTTACTAACAAATAGTTCGATGAATATAAGAAGACACTGTGCAATGATGTGTGATACAGCGGTAACTAGGACTTTTATACATAAAACTTTCGGTTGTAGAGTGCTTTAAAGCATGCTTTAGTCACGCGTAAGTATAGATAAATAAGGAAAACATTCTGAAAGGGTAAACCCGAAGAACTGCAACGCAGTGATTACAATAACGCAGGAAAGTATATTAAGTGCAACAGTAATTGTCATACGCGAGGATTGGAGGGAAGGGAAGTATGAGTCGTAAACGGGGGAAAAGATGCAAAAAAAAACCCCGGTAAGATGAGCGACAGCTTGTGCCCTGAAGTATCGAATAAATTGCTTTACTACGAACAGATCTATAAACAATCGTCATGAAGATAAATCATTTGAAAACGTGGAAAACACCCCGCCTCCTTTAAACAAGGTGCATTGCAAACTTGATTAACCTTAGGATTACATTTTAACTTTGCTTTGTGCTTTAATATCTTCTGAAAGCTCAAAGACGAGACAATTTCTAAGTATGACTGAAGCATGAAACCTAGACTATGGGGCTATGTATGCGATAATGATGAACAAGAAGTGTTAGTTGTTTGAGAATATTTCGTCTCTAGAGCTAATAAAAGCTCCTCTTTGACTTCATGTGGAGAATCAAAGGATGAATATTCATTAATTTGTTTATCATCTCTTTATTTATTCCTTTCCGATTCTTTTGAGTCAATTCCGTGAGAAATGAGAGGAGGTTGTGACGCTTATTTAGTCTACTTTTTAAAAATGCACACGATATTAATTTATTATTATTCTTTAATTTGTTAGTAATTGGTTTGATCTCTTTCATGATTTATACATTTTCGAATCAAAAATTCAAAGTCCCCAACTCCCCATTCTTAATTCTTGGTCCGGACTAATGTCTCTCACTCTCTATCTCCATACAGCAGCGTTCAAGTCTTAAAAGAGATCGCAGCGAAAAAAATAAAAAAAAATACTCGAAATTGAATCAGTCACAATTATTTCACGGTTTTCTGCTGAAAAATTCCATATTACGTCGTTCTGCAATGCGTTATATTGATTGCGCAGGTCGAGTTAAAATTAATCCTTAATTTCACCCCTTAATTTGCCCTTTTAGAAAATATTATTCAATTTTATTATGTGAACATGATTTATTACCTCTTTGGGTGCAACTTAAAGACTTAATAATAACACCTCCCTAAGATGGCCTTTGCTTGAGAATTCCTTGAGATTTTCCCCCATTTAAATTGTGGATTAGGAATGAGGAAGGAGCAGGACGAGCTCATCAACAAACGGAGTCCCTGGTAAAAAAAAAGTCCTTGAAAATCCTTGCCCAAATCTCCATGCAATAAGGATTTCCATGAAATCATAAGGATTTCCTTGAAAATATGTGAAGATCCTCAAGAATTTATAAGGATTATTCCGTGCAATCACATGAGGATCCTTATATGATTTCACGAATCCTTATTGCATGGAGATTTGGGCAAGGACTTTCGAGGACCATTTTTACCAGGGAGTGTTCAAGAGGATCTTTCACAAGGTAGCTAACGATCTTCTACCTGGAAAAATAGCATCCAAAACGCTTCGTTAGTTGATGAGCTTGTCTTCTCCTGATTCCTAATAAGTGCATAATTTAAATGGAAAAATCTCAAGGAATTCTCAAAGAGGACTTTTTACTGAGTTTCTGAATTGCACCCTTAGTCTTCGAGCGACTTATTAATGCTGAGCTTTGTTTTGATAGTTTTTCAATTAAAACTGAATAATCTAGTCGTCGGAATTAGTGTTAATGCCGCTGCACATGAAAAGATGGAGGAGGAATAATTAAAAACTAAAGTCGAGATTTCAATTATCTGTAAATTTTGGATGAGCTCAATCCTCGATCAAAATGCCTTTGGAAAAAATAAGTTTGTCTTAGTCTTCATTTCAAGTTTTCACTAAATTGTAAGGTGACAGGTGGAAATGTCCTATTCGCAAAATGTCCAATGTACAAAATGTTCAATAAGAAATGTCCTTTGCAACAATGTTCATTATAAAATGTCCAATTCACAATTTGTCCATTATAAATAAATGTCCAATGTAGGATTTGTCCACCATACATGGATGCCCCTTAAAATAATGCCCAATCGTAGACTAACAATAAGTATAAGTACGTAAAAAAAAGTCCACAAGTTGTAAATTTTACATCACGTTATAAATAGAGCGTGAATTACGAAGTCATTACGTTCTCAGCTGTTTTGAATATGAGAGTAACGTATGGTTTGTCAGATGGACAGGGCCAGATTCGTGCAGCTTTGTGAAAACCTATATGTTCATTCCTGCTTTTGAACTTTTTCGTCATTTCTAATATTAGCCGCCTCCTTTGGGACATTAAACACCCTGAGATCTTTAGATTCGAGGACAAAATCTACTATTATGGACATTCTTCTTTATGGACATTTATTTACCATGGACCAATGGAGCTGTTGCAAACTTTTGCTACAGGCTTATTAATAGTTGATTATGGGGTAATACCCTGTAAAAATAACGATTAGCGCACTAAAAAATCACGAAATCCACTCCTAAACTCACAAAATGCTTTTAAACGCGAGACCGTAATGGCGGCCGAGGCCGCGGTTTTCTTATGGCAATTGTGTGCTTCTTCTTGTGTGGTGTTGCGAGACTACCTCCTATAGATGGCGCTGATTGAAGATAGGGAAACCCATTGCAAACCGTGGCCCCGGCCGCCATTACGGTCTCGCGTTTAAAAGCATTTTGTGAGTTTAGGAGTGGATTTCGTGATTTTTTAGTGCGTTAATCGTTATTTTTACAGGGTATTACCCCGTAATCAACTATTAATAAGCCTGTAGCAAAAGTTTGCAACAGCTCCATTGTGCATTGGACATTTTAGAGTGGACATTGTTTCAATGGGCATTTTGTTGGACATTTTGTACATTGGACATTTTAAATAGGACAATCACCCGATGACCAGGCTGCTTAAAAGTTAGCAAAGTTATCACGCATCTTGCATCCTTGTTTTTACTTTTATTTCATTGCATGCGTTTGGACAACACTTTCTGGTTAATAATTTCTAATGATTTAAAAAAAAATTAAAAAATAGAACTCAAACTAATCAATTTCGGAAACAAAACTAAAACATTAAACACATTAGACATTACACATTTAAGAAGCGCTGGTTTGTTTGTTTGTTTTTTCTAAAATGGTACTTTGTATCTTGTATCAAATTACGATCATATTTAATACAATGTGTTGGAGTAGGTATGTGGCAGAGATAATGAATTTTGATGAAAGAAAACATGGAATTCAGAAGAAACATATTTTTTTTTTATTAAACTATAGTAAAATAAATAAGTTAACAAATAAATTAATGACGAATGAACGAGAGACATTGGCGCTATTTATAAACATTTTCTGAAAATACGTAACGTCGTCTTGAATGATTTTCCATGGGCAATGAAACGAATAAATTACAAATTTGGTATGATTTCGTCAGTCCATTCTTTTTGAACCAACTTTTCCAGAATCGAAAAGAGATTGACTCCAAGTCAATAGTGATATGAGGAAAAACTATTGCAGTTTTCCTCCGAATTCATCAGCATGTTGATATCAAGCTGGTCACTTGTAAAAAAAAAAAATGGTGATACAAGCCTTTTTCTGAGTGACAAACTTCATTGTTTAAGTTTGGTTTCATCCTATCCGTGATGGTGACCTCCATAATGATTATTGCCTCCATGATGATGATGGCCTCCACCGCCTCCACCGCCTCCATGATGGTGATTGCCTCCACCACCTCCATGATGGTGGTTGCCACCGCCTCCACCTCCATAGTGGCTGCCTCCACCTCCATAGTGGCTGCCTCCACCCCCATAGTGGCTGCCACCGCCGCCTCCTTGATGGTGGTTTCCACCACCGCCATAGCCACCGCCACCTCCGTGACCTGCATCAGCCATCAGAGCCATGCTCATGACCACCATGAAGAAAACAGCCTGTTCGGACACAAAAAATAAGGTCATATTATATTTTATATCATTAGAGAGTATTTTGTATCAAATTTAAAAGATTTACACGGCCTTATTGCCAAAGATTCCGAAGATGGGGGCGGAGGCAATTTTATGACCCTCTTTGTTAGCTTGCCCGATCAGATTTCGCCGATCTTTCAAATTCCCGACTTTTGAATACATAGATATCGGACAGTGGCGACTCGTGAAATGAGATATATCGATCCAGTCCATTTAAAACTATTGAAAAGTATCGATTTCTAGGGGGTTCAATTGCACCCCTTGAAGATCGATACTTTTCTATCGTTTTAAATGGAGTAGACATCGATAAATCGCATTTCACGAGCCGCCACTAATATCGGATGAGAATGGAAAACGGAGATTGGTAAAGGCGTATTGCGCGGTTGCCAAGTGTAATCAAAATACGGAATTAGTCTGCTTGTTTAACAGATGATCAATTAACCAATTGATAACCAATCATATTAGTTTCTTCTTTCAAATAGACTTGGCAACCGCGTGACTCCGTCTCCACCAATCACAGTTTTTCAAACCGTAATCCGTAATCTATTCAAAAGTTGGGAAAATCAACGATGGATCTACAGACGCGTGCAACAATGACACCCCCCCCCCCCTGGGGGGCGCAGCCCTGGTCTTGCAAGCAAACAAGTGACAATCCTTGATTTTTTACGATTAACGTTTTGTTAAAAATTGTTTCTGTTCTGGTCAAAAATCTTCCTTTAAGGAAAACTAGAGTCAGTTTGAAAAGAACGTAACATTAAAGACTATTAAGTGGCGTTGCGTGCAATTTGGCAGCGTTGTACTATAGGTCACTCGGTCCATTTAAACCCATGTAATTGGTCGAATGCGAAGGTGTTCACCGAACGCTCAAAAGTTCGATATTTTCCATGGGTTTAAATGAACAAACTGCCAACGTTGCCAAATTGCACGCTACACCACTGAGACTATTGATAAGAGGGACACGTGGTTGTGTTCTGTGTGAAACCCAAGATTCGCGCAAATTCAATATTGCTGCCAAGTGTCAATTACCCCTCATTACTGCAACTATTAAATGGGAAACTAACACTGACTGACATCACATTCAACGCCCTGAGCACTATAAGCATCATTAATCATATGTTTTACCCTACGCTTATACTGGCTTGAACCTAGAGACGCGAAAGAGTTATTACTCTTTCCCTGAACGCATTACAGTTTGACTCAAGCGATGAGGTGTTCCTCATAATGAGCTCCGACACAACTTGTCTGAGAAGTGAGACGACGCTTTCTGATTTCGATTTTATCGAAAATTATTTAGTGATGCCACAAAAAAAAATAAAAAATTAAAAAAATTAAAAAAGTTGTGTTTTGACAATATCACCACGTCACGTTACTAAATGTCTGTCTCTTTTTTCATCGGATATAGTTCTTAAAATGTTTTCTCTGATTTCTGTGTACAAATGAAAACAAAATTCACAAACAGTCTCAATTCTTTTAAAGCTAGGTCAGAGGTTTTGAATGATTTTTGTTTGAAAATTAAAAAATAAACTGTTTTTTTTTTTTTTACAAAAACAGCTAGATTACATCAATTCTTTTAAACAGGTTTGAAAAAAAGCTCCATTTTCAGTGTAAGTAAACCAATTAGAGACAAAATTTCAAATCGAGGGCTTTGGAGAAACTGTAAAAGGCGTTTTTAGGTGCATAGAAGAAACCAGGAATAAAAAATATAAAGACATACCCTCGAATGAACAATAACACAATCAATATAACGAGCTATGAAGTTGTCAAAGAAAATTGTTTGATCAAAAACATTTAAAAAAAAAACTTAAAAAAAACTGCTTCGGCTTTTTTGTCACCTTTAAATTAAAGTCAGTATTTGACTTCCAGATTTTTATGATTGAATTTTAACGAAAAAGTTCGCAAATGGTTTTATTGTGTCTCACTTGCTCCTCACATACTTCACAGAAAATAAAACATAGTAAAATCAGAAGAAAGCTTAAACGTAATAATGCAAAATTAGTGCGGCACAATTAATTACACTTGTATATTTGATCGGTACTCAAGTTTAGTTTCTGGTTCTACAGATGGAATAAACACAAGTAAGTACAAAAATAGACTTACCAATATCGAAAATTTCATCTTCCTGCACAAAATTTGCCTAGCAAAAAATAAATTTAACACAGAGAATACTTTTCTTCTTTTCAGAATGATACGATTCGTCGAAAGATCGATGCTTTTATAATTGAAAAGTTAGGACTCGGAACCTTTTAATATTGCATTCGGATCTAATTGAACGAAGGGCGTTATGAGGAAACTTTCAGAGAGACGAAGCTGTAGACGAAGAGGTGTATGCCAAAACACATAAAGTTCATCTCGTAAGGACATTGTGTTTTGCACGGAAATAGAAGGAAGTATATAGGAAAAAAAATTGAATGAAGATCGGGGCCAAACAACGAATTTACATCTTCAGTGCTGCCAGAAATCCTTTTCCAAAAAATTTGATATAAAATCAGCAAGTCCTTGATTGTTTGGCGCTGGAACCTGTTCTTTTTTCATTTATTTAGATCTATCGCATTTTCCTGCAAGATATACCGGAGTAGTACATCAAGCCAAAAAATGATTTTCAAAGGCAACGCATGCAGAAGAGACTTAATTCAGTTCGTTTTCAAGTTCGTTTTCAGTTGCTTCCGCTTCTTTCTAGTTAGATAGCGAATCAACATATTATCCCTACCCCCCTCTTTTCTCAATTTTTATTCTTGCTCGTATGCGGTTTTAGATCTTATTTCCATGTGGCGATCAGAAGAAGTGAGAGACGTAACTTGAGAAACGCAAAATAAACACTTCTCTCGGAATAATAATAAAGTCTTTGACTAATTTTTTTCCGTGTTGACAAAAAAATAGATCGTGAATAGAGACTAGACGGTAAGAATAAAAAATTTGATAAGCTTTCGCTCACGTGCTGAAACATTCCGTGCAGGTGTTGGATATTGCTATAATTTTCAATTTTGTGAATTTTGAATTTACTTTCATCATAGTTTTTATTATTGAAGCGCATCGGCTGTATCACACATAGTATCGAAGCTCTCGCTCTATGAAAATTCAAAGGTCAGTTACGAGTTTAGGTGGCAGCAATTCCTAAGCTTTAATATACATATGTATAATAGACGTTGAGAATAGAAATGCGCGTGCTCAGAATGTCCAAAATCTACTATGTAATTTGATGCCACCGCAAAATGTTGTACTCTATAGTTTTAATAACTATCGCGTTTTTTTGGGTCTCTCACAAAAGCATTGTTGTTTTCGTTGAATTATTGTTAATCTCCTGCTTGTCACCTAATATTTAAACTTATCTTCTGGCGTATAACATAAAAAAAAATTTTTAAATTAATTTTGCTTTGACTTTTTTATTTTTGCTATTAGATTATTTTTTTTTTTCTATTGCATTGCTCGTATTCTAATAATCTAGGTGACTATTAGGTATATTTTACGTTAATTTTTCCTTAGTTTCCGAACCGGAAGATGAGCTTTGAAGCTTGAGAAGTTTTGTCGATGAAACTATGGTCAGTGGTCACCTGCATTGTATCTCGGCTTTAACTATCTCTTTATCTCTAATAATTGTAATTGATAGATTATTGAAATAGAACAGTATTTGATACGTACGTCGCTCAGAAAGAATAGCAACTTTGTAAAAAATCAACGTAAGATCCTGACTATTTTCTGAAGAGGCAACAAATCATAAATCCTGGTTTTCCTTAATTCATTCATGCCACATGCAAACTAAACAAACCTAACGTTTTGTCCGCATATTGTTTTGCTAACCATTCCATTTTTTTCAAGGATGAACAACGAAATAATTCGGTTATTTTGTCGGCATCGTTGATTAAAATTTACTCTGACATATCTGAAAATTTCGTTCAATGGGATTTGAAAATGGTTATTTCGAATGGGATGTGGTTCGAAATTTTCCAGGTGAGGGCCTTAGACCCCCACTGTCTGTAGCGCGTGTCCTCTTCCACAAATCCCATGTGCTGTCTCACATCTGGCCCGCACCCTTTCCCAAATGCAAAGGTCGAGTGACTCCACGGAGTAGCAACAGATTCTTCAGAGATAGTCATCGTGGTGTAAGGACTGCATGGGGAGAAAAAATTTGCTAATGCTGATTTTTTAAGAGCCCCCCCTCACCCGTATTCTCTGGAATAGAGTGTATCAGAGAATTTTATTTCGTGGTCATTTTCCTCTTTGAATACAACACATCTACATTTTTCTCTTCATTCTCCTCTTAAAACAGTGTTTTGCACTATAACTATCGGCGTTTCTTCGGCGTTTCTTCGGCGAGTAAGAACAAAAAAAAAGTATTCATAAAAATATTAACATAAAATCGAGTCGCAGTCACCAAAAACGAATACGATTTCTGCACGGAAATATTTTTGACAACTTCCTTCGGTATGAATATGTTTTGCTCGTGTTAAAAATTCAAAACCTTTTTCCACAATGTATTTATCAAAATCTCTCAATTATTTTTTTTCCTCAATATTTTGAGAACATTTTCAATACAATTTCTGTTCCTTCTCCCCTAGTATATTTTGTCCTCAATAATTTATATTTGAGATGAACATTCGATCCACGCCCGCTAATTTACGTTTCCCTCAAATAACTGTGAAAATTTTCTCGGAACTTAGTCAGGATTCATTTTATGCCTGAAATATTCAACAATCTTTTCATTGCGCGACGATTATTGTGTGAATTTGTCGATGCTCGTGGCTATAAAACGTTCCTAGAATGCAGTGTCCGACTACATTCCGTCCATTAAACTATAGTGGAGGATATTGCGGACGCAAGTTAAATGGACCGTAAAAGTAAACGTCATTGCGAGAAAACCGATCGGCCCTATCAAATCCTCATGTCTTCTGATTGAATTCTAATCAACCTATAAAAAAAATAGATAAACAAATAGAACTATATCCAATCGTTAAAACGTCAACTTTATTACTCCTGAGACCATTAACATTCGATGTGTGTCTTTATTTAAATCGTCGATTTCAGCCGAAACAAATAAAGAAGCGTATATAGCATTTAAATCAATTTATTTTCGTGCGTTAAAGTGTGGTGATTTGTTTTCGAACCACCACTGCGTAGTTGGTAAAGTCGCGAAAATTATCAATTCTATTTAGCTCATGAAAACCACTCATGCAGGAGATTCTTAAAGACAGTTTGTTTATTGTTTTGTTTGTTTGTTTGTTTGTTTGTTTGTTTGTTTGTTTGTTTGTTTTTTTACGCCCAATATTTAATTAGAGCATGTATATCCCATCAATTGTCGGTTGGTTCGTTAAATTTTGAATTTCGTTCCTCAAATTTTGCTGGTGGCCTTTTTATTTTCTTTTTATAACGATTTAAGCCAGCTAAAAAAAATGGGATTTCAAAAAAATCTTATTAAAGATGTAAGCCCAATGAAAATTCTCAAAAAGTAATTAACATATGGATCTGACCATTGAAATCATAACAAAGATTTAATTGATCCGGCTGGAGCCTTTAGTTCTCTTTTCGGAGTCAAAGGCCCTCAGACCTCAAACTTCCAACATTCGTGTCAATGCAGCGAGTTTCATTGAAGAAGATAGGACGTCATTTTTAAACTTTTACAAAAACCACCAAAAGAAATTTTTCAAACTCCATTCATTGGTAGTATCGGAGACTGCATGAATGTTCCTGATTTAGCTAATATTTCTTCTTTAAAATGAGCAAGAAATTATTCATGCTGCATCAGGACTGTTAACTTTATGGCATCTCCCAGCGATGAATCTAGGATTCTGGGAAGGAGGCTGCAAGATTGTATGATCCAGACGCCTTTTAAATATTTATTATTTTTTTAATTTTGACGTCCTCTAATGAAATTTTATGACATTATTTCAAAGGGTTAAGAAAAATTATTTGACCACCCTCATTTTGACTCGCTCGCCTAATTGCCGCTCGGGGCAAGCCGTCCCCCCCCCCCACCACCAATCCACTTGACCCTGACAAATTGATCCAAAAAATCTTAAAAACAAATGATAGATCTTTGACTGACCTTTTCTGAATCAGCGCTGATGTATTTTGTATATCTACGCTATAAAGTAACAAGTCTAATTATCTTTATTTATCCCTCTTTTCTCTGTGGAAAAATTTTAAAATGTCATTACCTATAAAACAAATCACTAATTCCTTTTTTAAGCAATTTATTTATAAAAATGATTAATTGTTGTTAGTTATTTTAATTATTATCATTATAATTATAGCATTTATCTCAGGAATATTAATCTATTTAATGACGAATCGATTGTTTGAATTCCTCACATTGATTAATTGGCTTATCGATCAATTAACGACTACTTCGTATGTTTCTGGATTCGTGCCAAGTTTTGATCTTGAAAAATCGGATCGTGTAGACCTTTAGATGTTCTTTGAGACAATTACTCAGGTCAAACATTGAAAACGAGTGCTGAAATTGTTCGCTTAATAATTTCGCTCTAAATTAACGACACGAAGACTCTTTTTTGCAGATTTTCCTTGAAGCATGAGTTCATTCCAAAGTCCCGAAAATCCTTCGACAACAGAAATGCATTAACCAAACCGTAAATGAACCAATAGCTGAGCTGAGGAACCAATGTGGAACACCTGCGGAACAGTGCGGCGTAGCGTGCAATTTGGCAACGTTGCAGGTCGTCCATTTAAACCCATGAAAAAGATCGAAGTGTTGGGTGTTTGGTGAACACTTTCGCATTCTACCTTTTATGGGTTTAAATGGACAAAATACAACGATGCCATTTTGCTCGCTACGCTACTGCTGCGGAATCACATTAAGTCACTCAAGTCTCTTTATATAAATTTCGCAAGCTAATATTTTGTTTCAATCGGTCACTCCATTCATATTGACCTTTCTGGTTTATTAGTAATCGGTAAAACCCTAATGATAAAATGGAATCAACAGCACTGAAAATAAAATTCAAGCGATATAAAAACGGCTGTTTATTTTTTTTTATTCTTGTGTGTACATCTGCAAACGACTGCAAAATTTTTAGGTACATATTTGGTATTTTTACTATTGGAAAAAAGTGAAATAATGAGGAAACGGTCGAAGCATTATTATAATTTGTAGAGAAGGTACAGATTTATTAAAAAAGATAACAGTTGTAATATTCCCGCTAGAGCATAAGAAATATTCACGCTCATGACAATAAATTTAAAGTTGGAACAGAGAACGTATTAAAAAGTTATGAATGCTGGGGAAATGAGTGAAAGTCAGAATATGTCTGTACTATCTCACAGATAAATTTAGGTATAGCTTTTAAGAATCTGTGTAAATCTACTGGTTCCTGGTCGTAATAGCACCATCTCTCATGCATGAAGTAAACGATTTTTGTCTTATTTACAATTTCGATTGCCATTGTAGCTATGACCAGCTAACTGCTTTGCATTACTCGCGCAATCAATATTTTCGCAATTCGAACCACTTTACAGATAAACATAAGTAATCGTTTATGGAATCAACAGTTTACAAGAAGGAATTTTATTTCCTTGAAATTGCATCAGAGGTATTAAAATTATCGAAACCACCTACCCAAATATCTTCTCTAACAACCCGCACGCGCACGGCTTCAATTAGACGCAGGCTGCATGGAGGTATTTATAAGTATTTCTTTTATTAGGCTCCTCAACGAATACTTGAACTTTGGGGAGACTGGAGTGGGAGTACCAAAAATCTACTGTTCGGATCTCTCAGAAAGAGGGTTTAGAGAAAGGTGGAGGAAAATCATTTCCACAAACACTAATTGCATTCGGTGACTATATACGTAATATTCCGTCACCGCGTTCCAAAGTTAACATATCAAATTAGCTGATTGACCAAGAAAGTCATAAAAATCAATAGCGAACATGATTCGTGTCTTTGTAAACATCTTTGCTAGCTTGAGAGTTACTGTGGGAAGTGCTGAAAGAGGAGCTTCCGGTCCTAACGTGTTCTTCGCCCTTTCGGCCGTATCTATCACCGACGGAATCAATCCTGTGACCAGGGCCAAAAACACCGTGTCCACCGATCCCCTTATGATCAAAATCGACCTTTTTTTGGGTGCCCAAGATCATGAGAATCGTGGAAGCCAGACTGGACTACAGCATGATTTCCAACCCCGGGAAACTTCCAGAATATCCAGTGTGACGCCCTCCTCCAACTCCTCCGATTCCGTCATATCCGCTCTGGTAACCTGGACTTCCTGCACCAGGGAATCCTGATTGTAGTCCATGTCCACCAATGCTCAAACCCCCCAACACCAGAATATCCAGACTGTAGCCCGTGTCCACCACCGATACTTCCGGTACCAGAAAATCCGCTTTGGAGATCATGTCCACTCCCTCCGTATCCACCTTGATGACCGAGCCACTACCTAAGCCACTCTGAACTCCTCTACTTCCGGAAAAACTATTAGCCCCAGATTGGCTGAAACTTGTCGATCCTGATTGACTGAAACTTGTGGAGCCCGCGGAGGCACCAACCCCGGGAATGACTGAGACCCGTAGAGCCTCCGTATCCTCCGATGTCTTTGTGAGGTACGCCAAAGCCAGAACTTCCGATACCAGGCTGACTATTAATACCGTAACCTCCGACACCAGAATGACTGCTTCCGTAACCTCCGATTTTTTTCCCTTTTTGACTCCATCGAACCCATGGCTAAGTTGATGCTGTCCGTCTAATTCTATCTTCCTTTGTTCGTCGCCATAGCCTCCTCCGTATCCTCCTTGAGTGTGGTGATGAGATCGATAGTTCCGGTTTGAGAAAGGGTAAATCGGCCGGATGAAGCAGCTGATATCTCTTGTGACCCGAGGGCCAGAATTAATGCCTGCAACAAAAAAATAATTTTATGTAAGTATGTTTTTCGTCTATGTTTCTCTGCAATGAGTCAATTATTTACTCATGTATTTTTTCCATAAAAAAAAGGAAGGTACTATGCAGTGGATTTGGGCAGTAAACTTTAGGCAGTAAACTTTAGGCAGTGGCGCAACCGGGGGGGGGGGGTCGCAGGTGTCTACATTTCTCCTGTGACACCGAATTTCCCCTAAATTTTTTCCCCCTCATTTTCAAAGAAATACCCCCAAAATTTTTATCTTAGGACCCCTTCTGATAATTTATGGACCTAGACCCCCCCCACGAAAAATTGGATACTCCTCTGACATGGGAATTTCTCTTTCAAAGAAATCAGTTCTACGATTGAGTTAGAATATCTCAGAAAGTTTGATTGTTATTCATGTTTCGGATTTTTATGTTTTTAAGATATTGAGATTTTCGGGTAGCAGTAATACGAATAATAATCATCTGGGTTATAATTATGGCAATAGCACTTCCTTAAAAACACTTCGGCTCTTTTAGAGTTCTGCATTACGTTATTTCATTTCTGGATCTACTAACTTTTTTTTACCTCACAATTCCTTCGTATTTTCCAACTTTTTGTCTAGCTTAGCGAAAAATGAGAAAATTCGCTTCATTTTCCCAACTAAACACTTTAAGTGTTAGAGAGAAAAATACAAATCATTTAGATCGTCAGTTCAAAACACGTATACCCACTGCACTTCAAATTTTAAAATATACATAAAATTATAATTTCAAATAAATATCCTTTTGAAAATAATGGAGTGTGAAGATAGGTGCTTTTATGGGAATCTCGATTTCTCAAAAAAAAGTAGGCTTTACTTATAGGAATGCCCTTAAAGTGAGGCCGAGCAAAAAATCAACGAAATGGAGCCGTGATCCAAAAATCCGATGCTTTTATTCTCAATACTATCGAAGCAATTTCGTTTCTGAAATATTTATCCAAAGAAAGTAGCGATTAGTTCCATAATCAGGGAGTCTAATTAAAAAGCGGGGCATTTTGTACTCGTAGATGCCAATCAAGTTTTTAAGAGCCCTTTTTTTTGAAAACCACCCCTCGTTGAGTTAAGTAAGAGACGCATATGCTAAAGAAAGTCAATGGGGTGGATGATACTAGAAATAGACGGTGTCTCTCAGAATAGCTGACATTACTCTCTGTTATGCGCTTTCTTCTTGGACAGGCGAGCTACAAATTTTATCAGAAACGACCCTCAGTTCTTACTTCAATCAGTTTCTCATTTAAGACAATAATGGGTCCTATTTCTTTCTACGCTTTTGAAACACCCGCGATAATTTCAATTCATCGAAAATAAAAATAAAAAAAAGCGCTTGTATAAAATATAAACCAATTATCTCTTGATAATCATGCAGTCTTTACCACCTCTTATCAGATTGGTAATACAGTGGAGAGAATGTGGACTTGAGAACAGCAGAATTTGATAAATTGAACATTTTTTCCCAATAGCTCTGTTGTTAGTTTTAAGGAATCTATTTTTCTTTTTGAGGTTAAGAGGACAACTTAATCCAAGTTTGTTTAGTTACGTCAAGATTTAATGAACGACCAGAGACAACTTATCAGCAATGAACTCAAACTCTAATTAACTTTCAATTTGTGATTGATAAGAGACTGAGAGAGACTGAGAGAGACTGAGAGAGAGAGAGAGAGAGAGAGAGGAGAGAGAGAGAGAGAGAACGGATTTTTCTTCTCAGTATAAGTATAACATTTTTATCTAGGAGGAAGCAATTTACCTTGAGTTTTGCTTGAAGAAAACTAATTCCAGTCATGTAACTCAATTTTCTACCATTTTGGATATACCTTTCTTTTAATCTCGCATACGGATGAAATGAATATCGTATTGACCAAAATTCAAACTCTCAAGGATATAACAAATGCCAGGGCAAAGTATGGTGCTCAAAATGAACTGACTCGAACCTCTAAATTATTTAAATAGACTCCAAGTTTTTGTAAAAAAAAAAAAAAAAAAAAAAAAAAAAAAAAAAAAAAAAAAAAAATTCAAATGTTTTATAACAATATTAGGCATTCATATTGATCCTATATCTCCTGAAAGGTAGAATAGGTAGGTTAATACTTCCGCATAGAGATATGCGTTGGTCCGTTGGTGCTCTTGAAGTGAGACCTTTTTAAGGAGAGCTCACTGATATGAATGAGTTATGGCTAAAAGGTGAAAAACTTTGGTACCTACTTTTTAATAAGTTGACTGGTCGAAGTTTAAAAACACCTCTAAATAACACTATGCAACAAAATTTGACTTTTGGTTTGTCCACGGGTTGAGACCTATTTTTTCTGAAGCCTAGTGACCAAAGAAGTCAGAAAATGGCCATGAAAGTGCTGGGAAAATGTGTATGCGCCCAGGACGCCGCCATTTTGAAAAATCAAAAATTCAGCCGACTTGCCGTCGGTTTTTTGAGGCTAGCGTCCTTAATTTTTACTCAAATTAAAAAAATGTGCACATAAAATGAAAGAGCATAAAATTTCCTACAAGATGAGTTACCTCAATTTGTTTTCCAATCAGCAAAAGTATACAAAAACGGAAGGTTTTTAAATTATTTTTTTTAAAAAATCGAAAATTTTACGATTTTTTGGATGAATTTTAACTCATGCCGTCAAAAATAGAAATCATAGAAAAAAACAGATTGATTCATTGAAAAGAGCGTTAAAGTGGCTACAAGATGATGTACTACAAAAGTTTTTTGTGATTATTTTTTGCCACTTTTTAGCCATTAAAATGATTTTCCCCAAAATTCAGTTTTCTCCCTCTATGCTCCCTAATTTACAAACGGTATCGTTCAATAACGTCGATTTGGTTCCTCTCATGCACCCTCGGACCAAAATAATCCATTTTCCATCAAAAGTGACCGTGAATATTGGTGGAAAAAGCTTGGCTCATAACATTTGATGCCCATATTTACATTAAATGTGTCTACGCATGCATGCAGCTCCTCTCAAGTATCCCATGCTAAAAAAAAAAAAAAAAAAAAAAAAAAAAAAAAAAAAAAAAAAAAACATCCGTTAAAGGCAGATATTTTTTGAAGTTTTATTTCACACTCAGCCGGTATTAATGAAAAACAATATTGATTTTAGAAAAATTCATGTTATTAGTTGCTCTGGATAGAGCAGATTGGATCAATGATGTGCTGAGAACAATAAAGTAAGTGGTGGCCCTGAGAAGAACGGTTTTTAATCGGGTTCGGTATCAGTATATTCCAGTGCGGTTATATTTGGGAGAGTGATGAGATTCCTGAGTCCATACTGGTCTAGAAATGAGAGGATAAAGAGAATTTGAAAAAGTGGCGCACCAATTTTTAGCCGTTTTAGGTGGCTCTGAAAAGAGCTGTTGCACTGTCTGTCGTTACTTATGCACATGCAGTGTCCGTTCCTGTCCTTCTTAAAATTTAGACCTGGCACTTGGCAGTTACTAGTATAAAAGCCACGCATAATGATGCTTGACTTCAGCCTGCTGTACAAGTCAAGGCTTTAAATTCACTAAAGCATCTTATAAAAATTTAAATATGTGTTATCAAAAAGGTCCTTCCTCAGGGCTACCAAATGAAATTGAAAATTTCTGAACAATCAAATTACAATTGCGCAAAAGTAAACAAAATCTTAAAAATTAAATATGTCTTTTTTCATTATATCAAAGTGTGAGCAAGGCACCGGGTGTTGAGCAAGGTGGTGTAGAGGGTTATTGGGGCTATAGCCCCCCCCCACACTTTTTTGAGGATGCGGGGCTAACACTTAACAAAAAAAAAACAAAAAACAAAAAAAAAATGATTTTTTTAGCCCTCCCTTATTTCGACCCCACGCGCCGCCCATGGTGAAATTCATGACGAATAAAGGAGAGAACTCGTTCTCAACTCGATTTTCGCCATTATTCACGGTCACTTTTGATGGAAAATGGATTATTTTGGTCCGAGGGTGCATGAGAGGAACCAAATCGACGTTATTGAACGATACCGTTTGTAAATTAGGGAGCATAGAGGGAGAAAACTGAATTTTGGGGAAAATCATTTTAATGGCTAAAAAGTGGCAAAAAATAATCACAAAAAACTTTTGTAGTACATCATCTTGTAGCCACTTTAACGTTCTTTTCAATGAATCAATCTGTTTTTTTCTATGATTTCTATTTTTGACGGCATGAGTTAAAATTCATCCAAAAAATCGTAAAATTTTCGATTTTTTAAAAAAAATAATTTAAAAACCTTCCGTTTTTGTATACTTTTGCTGATTGGAAAACAAATTGAGGTAACTCATCTTGTAGGAAATTTTATGCTCTTTCATTTTATGTGCACATTTTTTTAATTTGAGTAAAAATTAAGGACGCTAGCCTCAAAAAACCGACGGCAAGTCGGCTGAATTTCTGATTTTTCAAAATGGCGGCGTCCTGGGCGCATACACATTTTCCCGGCACTTTCATGGCCATTTTCTGACTTCTTTGGTCACTAGGAGTCAGAAAAAATAGGTCTCAACCCGTGGACAAAATGGCTGTTGCATAGTGATAATTGAAACTGTGAAAAAGTCCCTTCCGAAATGAGTCTAAAGCGTCAGAGGGTGTCACTGATCGATAAATTATTTCGAGTTACTCACACTACTTTTAATTAATAGCCCAAGCCTGAGAAATCTAAGAAACTCCCGATGGATCATTACGGATGGGAAAAGAATTAAACACATTTATTCTTTCCTGTGGATTTGTTTGGAAGAAAACTCGATACTCTACGATTCAACAAGTAAACATAAGAAACGACGAAATGTGTCTGCGACATTCACCATCCATCAGTGTTAATTTTACTAATTTGTAGTGTTTTAGAATAATTCTACGCCTATAATTTCACTTTAGTATCGTTATCTTATGTATTTTGAGACGCTGATTTCAAAAATGCTATCAATTTTCATTAGACTAGGCTAGATTTTACGTAAATTTGAAAATACGTCTTCTTAGCAAAAAATTCGAAATTCTGAAAAAATTATGAATTTTGAGTTAAAACTAAGGCCAAATTTGAGATCAGCGGGTCAATACACATGAGAATTTTGCAAAAGGGGTGAGAAAGAGGTATCTTATGATAAGAAAACCTGGTTTTAAGTTCATAACAGCAGGACACACTTTGTCGTTAAGGCGTAAAAATCCGATTCAACAGTGCTGCACTGGGGATGGGGGATCAGAACTAAAATGAACAATAAAATCAGAACTATGAGCAAAAATAAATCATAACTAGATAAATAAATATAGATAGATAGATAAATAGATAAAAAAATAAATAAATGATCATCAAATTTAAAAAATCTTTTAATGAGGCGGCAAAATCAGGGAGGACAAGTAATAATAAATCAAATGAATAAATAAATTTGATGGATAGCGATTTGCGGAGGGCGGCAAAATTGCATTTTGTCCCTCCTCCCCCCCCCTTCTCCTTAAATGTCGGCATGACCCTGAGATTCGTGAGCCAACACTACACTAGGGTTCATCGATTTCTATGCATCCCGACCGACAAAATTTTTGCTAGTGGTTTTTGACCCAGTTATTTCTTCAACCTTATTCTTCTGAGTCTTGAGTCAAGGAAATTCTTAACGGAGCCTCATTTTTCATTTCCATGCAACGAACTGTCCGAAGACAATCCGTGTCTCGAAATTATTTTTTGGCGTCCGTAAAATTAGCAAAAAAAAGAGCTTAATTGTGATGTGTTGTGATAATAGTAAGCACTTTAAGTGATACCCTAAAACGAGTCCAAAGCCCACGGCTCGGCGCTTTCCAAAGTATAAAGAAATATAAATTTACTTTACTGATCAGGACGAATCTGAAACACATTGCCCCTGATACGAACAAGAAAACCAAGGATTTCATCTCATCGGCAGACCGAAGTACTGTTTTTTAATCGATATAAATAATATTTATAAATAACAAACAGAAAGAATGAATTTAGAACGGCTGAGTTTAAATTATGTTCGGAAAATATCTGCGAAGAAAGCGGGGTTGGAAATGATGATTTTTCGATTTCCATGGTGAAGGAATCTTGACTTACGATGCGAACAATTTGGAGCATGCGTTCGTTTAATCTCTAACAAAAAATTTGTTGAACCAAAAAATCAACATGGTCCAAGGTTCCAATTAACTTTTCTTAATTATTGATGGGAATTAAAAAAAAAAGAAGAAATTGAGCAGTAAACAAAGAAAAATAAGTTTAAAAAATACTCACAAGAATCAGAGACTTCATGATTACACCTAACAATTAAAGTGCACTGTGCAAAATCTATTCAATAATTATAACTATCGGAGCCTCACACCTTGAAATACTAGATAAATCATTAGTACTAGATGAGCGGTCGACTCATCGGAGAGGGAGGTTTATAAAAATCAGCTGGATATGAATAATATTATTCGATGACGGCAAGAAAAGAATAACAAAAGTCGGTACTATTCATGAGTATTGCGTATGAAATCATTGAATTCTGAGGTTTTATTCTTTTCGGTCTTTGATCATGAAAAATGACGTAAGACGATGCACTTTTGCAGGGAAATTACGCTGGCCTTCGTGATATTTCTAGTGCATTAACTATGTATGTTTCTCGGAATTAGAATTCATCCCGGCCTTTGATAACAATGCATGAGGTTCTTTTTTTTTCGATCAGCGGTTTTGGGTCTTTGAAGCCCCCCATCCTCCCTCAGAAAATGATATATCTTTCATTATACCAAGTCTTGCTAAAAAGAAGTGAGAGAGGAGAAGACTTCAGTAATTCACCTTTGAGAACTACAGGTTGGTAACACGTGGTGAACAGTTTAATGAACGCATTTGATATCAATGGAAACTATATGCTTATTGTAAGTTCTTATAATTAAAAGTGTGTATATTTTTACAAACTTTTACTTACCTTTGTATCTACTTATTTATCAAATAATCTATCTATCTATTTATCTATTTATGTATTCATATATTTATCTATTCATCTATTTATCTATTTATCTATTCATCTATTTATTTTTTTTTTTTTGCTATCGCCAGTGATTTCCCAAATTTTCCTAAAGTCTTTTCTTACTTTTTAGAGTAGTCTGTTATGAGTCATAAAAAGTAACAATGAGAAAGGATGAAAAAGTTAAACATTAAGTTTCCATGTCTTCAATCGCTCTCTCATCGTTTCATACAGATTCCGGTTGACTTCATTTTTCATGGGTAAAACATTTGATTTACACATAAAAGAACCGTCTAGAAAATCTAAGAATCTTTGGTTGTTAGATAGGTATTAGGTCGAGCGATGATACTGTCGATAAAGTTCCTTCATTTTGAGTGAATACAATAACCCGGTACCGCGCGTGTAGGAAAAGTTATTGCTGTCATTTTAAGAAATGTTCTCATGATTTACGCCGCGTATAAATCACATGCACAAGGCAGTGGCGCGGCGTAGCGTGCAATTTGGCAACGTTGCACTCCGTCCATTTAAACTCATGAAAAACATCGAACTATTGGGTGTTCAGTGAAGACCTTAGCATTCGACGTTTTACGTGGATTTAAATGGACACAATACAACGTTGCCAAATTTATTGTCGCCACTGGCACAAGAATAGATTGTAAGTACAGACCCAAAAGTATAAATTGAATAAATTACGAACCTCTCAATACAGCCAGTGATCGTATCTATGCCTGCGTTTGTATTTATGTTTGTGTTTATACGGATGGAAAGGTTTTTTTTTGTATTTATGTTTGACTTTTCCGTGGAAGCGGATACCGTGAGGTCCGATATGGCCGTGAGCATGAACACTCCCATAGCCGTGGCCTATCCAGTAGGGGTAGTGTCCGTGAGATGCATGATAGTAACCGTGACCATGTGGTGCCGGTGGTCTGAAATAGGGGAGCACATGAGAGCCAATACTTTTGAGATCCTTTTGAGCGAGATCACGTTCCCCCCGATAGAATGATTGCATCGTTACTGTCCCTTTCTCTTGCTCATAGCCGAGCGTACCTCCCAGCAAAGCGACCGCAATAAGCACCACGAGTGAAATCATCTGCAAAAAAACAGAAAATAAAAGAGATAAAAAAAAACATGTGTATAGTGATTAGTTTAAAGTGACTTGAAAATTTCCAACATTTTCAACGATGGAGCTGTTGCCCACTTTTGCTGATGAGTGACGGTCATCTCTTCTTAGCCCCTCCTTGATGGCGTGACAGAATGGGTCTGTTGCAAACTTTTGCTATAACGATTAAGAGTGTTTAATCCAATGTAAAATCGCCTGAAAAGTCCATTGGTGGCATCAGAAAGTCATAAAATGCAATAATAAACTCACAAGAGGCGTTTAATGACATCCAAGATGGTGGATAAATATCGAGCAATTTGTATGCATGCACCGCGTAGATCAAAGGGTAGCCAACCTCACAGTATCGATCACAACCAATCACAACGTTAACAAACACATAAACTCTACCTCCAGTGATGAGGTTATCAAAGTTGGCCATCCTTGGATGTTCACGGTGCATGCATGCAGATTGCTCGATATTTATCCGCCATATTGGATTTCATTAAACGCCTCTTGTGAGTTTATTATTGCATTTAATGACTTTCTGATGCCACTAATGGACAGGCAATTTCACATTAAAATAAACACTCTTAATCGTTGTAGCAAAAGTTTGCAACATACCCATTAGATGGGAATGTCCCATTATTAAAGCCCAATGCCGCCATTACGGACGTACGTTTCAAAGAATTTTATGAGTTTAGGAAAAATTTTTGTAAAATCTCAGTGCTTCCATCGTTATTTTTAGATATTTTCACACAACTGAATCGACCGTTAAATTGCTTCTAGCAATAGTATGCAACAGCCTCATTACAAAATTAAGAAAAAATCTAAAAGTAAAAATCAGGAAAAATTGCAGATTGGTGGCTCCATTGAAAACCATTCTCGCATTCACAGGTAAGTACACCAAACATCACTGCTATATTTGCGTGGCAATTTAAAAGTTTTGTATCAGCTCTGATGTAAAGCAAAACGGACGAGTATTTTTATAAATTTGCAGTTGATGGTCGATGGTCGAAGGAGTTTGATGCAGTGGCGTCGCGTGCCATCTGGCAACAATGCGACTCCTCCATTCAAACTCCTTAAATATATCGAATTTTCCTCGTGCACTGTGCACCCCCTGAATTCGACCTTTTACATGAGTTTAAATGGGTAGAATGCAGTATTGCCAAATTGCACGCGACGCCACTGGTTTGATGTAATTTCAGAATACTTCATCTGACAAGTGCTTCGAGCTTATGATTACGTACATGCGATTTACCAAAAATCATTCCTCTGTATTTGCGCTATAGGGTGATTTTGCGTGTCGTTCTAAATTTGCCTCATAAATAGTACTACTGCATTGAATGAATATAGATTTTGGAGCTTTCTGATGCTTCATAAGTGATTTTACATGCAGGAATCGAACCTCCACCACGCAGTAACGAAAGTTTGCGACAGACGTCCCATCAATGCTTAGTATACATAAAGGTAGTTTTGCAGCTGTGTATAGCTAGGGCGGCTCGTGCAATTTGGCAACAATGTCATCCCTCCATTTAATTGTATGCAAAACAATCGATTCGAAAGTGAAGCAGCGCTTCACCAGCAATCGATTGTTAAACATAGATTCAAATGGAGCGAAGACATTGTTGCCATGTTGCCAAATAGCACGAGCCGCCACTGCTAAACTATCGCAACAGACCTATTGACAGTATTTGATGTCACCGGGTACTTGGTCCCTTTCGGTGAAACACCGTGCGTCTTAATACGAGCAACTATAAGCGAGTATATCTCAGAATGATCTGTTGAAGTTCCTTGCTCCAGATGAACCGCTCGAGACTATAGATCAAACTCCCGTGTAAGAAGGACCTGATTGCGAAATCCCTTTGTGTCCCACTGCCTAGTCCTTGAAGTCTTGTGACTTTTACTTTTTTGAGTCACAATAAGCATCAAGAGGAAAAATGGAGAACCGACGCGTAAATGTGCTGGCAATTGGTGATAGGACCAGGACCCCCATCAATTATCGGACGGTAAAAGGAAAGGAAGAAAAATGAAGGCAGAGGCTCAATTTGTGGACATGCGCGTACAGGGTTGCCGATTTGTGTGAATTGAATGGAATTCCCAAATTCAACGATGATTAAACTAAAATTTCGAGAAAAAAAAAAATAGGTCGTTCAAAAGTTCAGAGGGCGAGGGTGGGGGGCTTTTGGGACACCCTGTATGTCGGTAATAATAGCGTATAGATTAGTTCGGGTTTTTTGAAATGGAACCCTTCTTAAAAAAAAAAAAAAAAAAAAAAAAAAAAAAAAAAAAAAAAAAAAAAAAAAAAGTTCCAATAACACTGTTTCAATATTCCTCGTGGACATGGAAATCTCAGTGATTTCCATGTAAATTTGCTCGGAAATCAATGCTATTTCCACATTCAAATAGAAAATTGAAATCGAGTTCACGGAACTATTTTATGCCAGGGAAGTGATAATAGTGGATTTTAAAATTGCTGAACATGCGCCTCGTTATTTTCGCCGAATTTAACGTTAGAATCAATGTGTAAAAATTAATGTTTTAGAAAAAACACGTAATAACAGACCCATTTTGCCTTGCAAAGCCCCTTTTTGAATATTCTGGCAACGACTCGAACTATAAAGGATGAATAAAAGGCGAGAGATTTGCAGTTGCGCGAGAACGCCGAGCGAAGCTGAGCCACTGATTTTCGGCGGAGAGGATTAAATAGTTTGTTAAAATCTTGAGGCAAAATTTGACCACGAGTACCTATATACATACATATGTATCTTCATTCAATGCTCTCCTTTCCTCATGTGAGCTTTCTAAGAAACTGGAGCGAAGAGCATCCAACATAAAACAAACCAAACGCGCGTCACAACAAACTCGTTTTGACAGGCGAAGACACGACTCGCGTGAGACGTGACGCCAGACGCACTGTGGATCGAAACAAATACAACTCTATGGACATGGTTACGCTATGTGACGAAAATCAATATGCCAAACTACAAAGACATTTACATTTTTTTATACATTTTTTTATGGAACGCAATAGTCCGGGTCTAATTGTTGAATAAGACAAAAATAAGATCAAGATAGTTCCCGTATTAAAAATGTATGAATTTCGATACCCCTGGACGTGGGCGGTGTACAAAGTGATGACATAATCAATTCAGAAAAGATTAAAGACAATAATAACATTAAAAACCTACCCCCGTGAATTTTGGAGCAGTTGTAAGGTCCCATAAGTATTGAATAAAGGTTACAAAAAAAGCATAATTTTCAATCCTCAACGCAATTTACAGACAATTACAAACTAAATGGCAAAAAAAAACATCACAGACAAACTAAGGATTAAAATGGGAACTAGACCAACAATAAATAAAAACTTCCGAAAAACTTTGTGTGCACTGAAACGTCTCGGAAGTTTTTATTTATTGTTGGTCTAGTTCCCATTTTAATCCTTAGTTAGTCTGTTTGATTTACAGAGTAAAGTACAGAGTGATCATTTTTCCCGTGTCCGTGAAACTGTCTCTTAGCAGTGTTACCAGATGGAGGGTAAAAAGCCGTATCGTCCCCATTTAAATCAATGTAAAGCGTACGGCTTTTTCACCCCAATCTGGCAACACTGTCTCTTAGTTTGTTGCCCCCCCCTCCCCATCAGGTCTCATCACTTATTAAAATATAATTGTGTGTAGCTTAATTCTTTCCCTGCTTGTTTTTTTTTTTTATTATTAGAGCGCTGCTTGACAAATCTTGGAGTCTGGTGATGAATTCAGTACATTTAAAGTCCTAAAAAAGGTCGAAATATTAGTGGTACTCAGTGCACTCCTTCAAATTGATATTTTACAAGGGTTTAAATGGAGGAGATGCCACCACTGCCCTCAATACGATCCTTCCAGTGGCATAGCGTGCAATGTGGCAACAGGGAAGTACGTCCATTTAAACCCGTGAAAAAGATCGAACTATGGGGTGTTCGGTGAACACCTTCGCATTCGACTTCTTAAATGGTTTTAAATGGACACAGTACAACGTTGCCAAATCGCACGCTACGTCACTGGATCCTTCAGTATGCATTTAACTTTAAAGGAACAAAATGTGACTACAAATGCCAAATTTCACGTTTATTTATCAGTATTACCTTTGCATATAAGTGAGATTGCATCTTATAGTTCTATCTAGTTTCAAAATATCAGGAGTAATCCTGTAAAAATGACTTCTTCGGCAAAAATGTAAATAAAATTAACTTTTTAGGTCCGGAGAAATGAAACCTTGAATCCACTGTGAGATGGGTCCATCGTATAGAAAATGAGTTCATGTCATTGTGTTCTCCGTCGATCAACGTCTTATGCCTTAATAATAGCTCTGTTGCCAAATCCTGAGTTACGAGTTATTGTGTGAGTGTTGTGTGTTGTGCGTTGACAATGTTATTGCGCTGAAATGACGTCACGGTCTTATGATCGGTTGAGTAGTTTCTGATTGGAAACTTGACCTCACTAACTTCGCCTTCGTTACGCCATGCCATACTTAATCTGCGGGGGGTTTTTTTTAGCGCCCGTGCAACGGGCATGCGCAAGATGTCGACTTACAGCGAAAGGAATAATGAGAAGAAAAGCAGGAAAGACCCACTAATCAAGCACGGTAATTTGAGAGTCGTATACTATATTTTTTTAACACAACTCGGCGTTTACTTGAATTTCAAACTTTCTTTTTATTATTTTTATGTTTTTATTTTAGACCTTCAATTGAAAGTATAATTAATTTTAGATTTTAAGCAAGTTCATATGATTAGAAATGCTTATAGAAAATGCCCTTCTCATAGAATTGAAAAATAATTTCGCACAGGGTGACCTTCATACTTTCTTCTGTGATTTGAAGAGATTTCTAATGGAAAAAAAACCTTCTACCACACTCGTGAATGATTTAATAGAAGTGAGATTGAAACTGGTACATATAATTTAGTTCTAATTCTGATTTTAATTTTAATACTTGAAATCTTTACCATTTCTCCTTTCTTTAGAATTAGATAGGAATCTCCCATGGTACCTGCACCCATGGGCGGATACAGGGAATTGTCTTTCTCTCTCTCCTTCCCTTTGAACTTATGTGTTAGAAAAGGACAACAGAGGGGGCCATCACGTGACTTTGGCCTCCTCTTCTGTCCTTTTCTAACGCACGTATTCAGATGAGAAGAGAGAGAAAGACAATTCCCCGTATCCGCCCATGCCTGCACCTGCGTAGCTCCGCTATTACGCCTTAAACTTTAAAGTGATCTTGTTAGTTTTGGAATGAATTTCGTAATATTCGCTGAATTTTACTCAAAAACCAACTTTTCAATCGCTTGTAGCAAAAGTTAGCAAGAGCCCCATTTGGGACGAATTTCACCTTATGCCCTTGGAGTATGCAACATCTTGATTTTGAGAGAATCAATGACTTCCTCCAATACCGCCTCTACTCATACCCGGCTGCTTCTTTTGAAATAATGGGGTTAGGGTTCGTTTTGGTATATGTATGCTTATGGAATGCTTATGGCGTTATCGAGGATTTGGTTAGTTTTTTGAAGTACAACCAAAATTGGCAAAGTACGTCAGTAATGAAAGTTTAGGGCTTAGTTACTTCTCTGAAACAGTAAAAATGAGAGTTGAAAATCGTGTTTTGAGAGGATAAATCTCGATTTTTCATTTCACCAATATTTCATTCTCGATAAGCGTACGTATACCAAGACGAACCTAACCTCAAAAAAGCAGCTTGGTACGTATTGAGACGGTAGATATTGCTTCCTCTCTCCCTTTTGGTCAGAAAAGAAGAAACAATCGCATGACTCACTAAGAGTCTATAACTGTGATCCTAGAAACCGCTGAATCTAATCTCTGTCTAGTAATAGTAACCTACTGATCGCTCGACTGAATAAATTATCAAGTTTTTGCGAGAAGCGTCGGAAACAGGCTTTTTTTTTACTCCCTGCTCAAATCGTGAAGGCGATCAATCATATTCCTCGCTAAGCTGCAAGATTTAATTTATCAGTTTAATGCACAAAAAATGGTCAAGAGTAAAGTAGTCTCAAAGGTCAAAGGTATGAACTCGACATGTTAAAAGTAGATAGTGAGCAACAAGAATATGATCGAAGGTCATTGATTCATATTGCATGTTACTTATACTGAAATGCTGTTTAAATAGCGGTGTGTATGCGGTAAAGAGGTATTCGATAAAGCTCAGTGTAATGTCCTATTTTCAACTAAGATTTAGGGGGTCTTAATTTGAGCTTGATGCTTGATTACGATATAGTTTTTTTCTTCTTTTCAGAATTTAACGTGTTTTTCCTTTGTTTAAAATATAACCAATCATATGCATTACAAAAAAGAAGAAGAAGAAAAAAAACCGTCCAATTAGCACTTCATACTGTCATACTTTTGCTAAGTACTTACAATCTCAATCAACACTAATCGCTGGGCTTTGATTGACTCCTACCAAAAGCTTGCGATAAATGAAAATAAATGGACAATGTAATCAGCATGCACACAGCACGTAGCTATACTGAATCTATGTTGGCGATGATTTTGCATTTTGATCATATAAACATAGACTCAGAGACCCCGCTTGAAGCTCTGAATCAGGGAGCGAAAATGTTGTTGGGTGTCACCCCCTTTAAGCACATTTTTCAAAAGCGATAGATTTTTTTCTTCTACTTTTTTTTTTGCTTGATCATCTCCTTTTTGCGTTTATATTTCAATTTTGTTTCTATTTTTCTTTCTTCTTATTTCACATTTTTCTCTTCTTCCTTCCGTGGCATCGTGTGTCACCTGTCCCCCCTATATAAACATGTTGGTACCTGGGGGGAGGGGGGGGAGGTCGTCCCATTTCACTCCCTAGCGACGCGACGGTCCTGGATATATAATGCTGTTCCGTTTCAGACTGGTAGTGGTGTCCATAGTCCTAATTTTTACAAATCGCACTGTAAGTTGCTGTTTATCCATGAGGATCAAACTAGTGTACCTATATGTAGAGAGTTAAGACAAGTCACCTCTGATTGGTCCCTCTGATTGGTCAACGGGTTTTAGGTTTTACTGGCGCCGCCATTGAATGCGTTTTTGCACATTGTTTTTTGGACCAAAAATGGCTTGTTTATTTAAATTCTCAACAGAGGTCCCACAGTGTTTTACGAATAAAAGATTCAACTGTCGATGAAGCTGTTAACTTTAATCATGATGCACCTCAAGTATGTCTATGTATAATGCCCACAATAATTTTTGAAAGCATAAATAGTTGTCAATCAGCAACAGAGCTGCCGGTTTGCGTGTAATCAATGCCATTTTTCAATTCACCGATGATTCCACCGGTTGAAAAAAGATGACACAGTTCAGTTTAGTGTACGACTGGAATGCACAAAAATGCTCGCATCTGTAATCTCTTCTCAATCGGTGGAGTCGCCGATAACTTTAAAAAAATTTGCGGATATTTTAAGTAATTAACGGAGTTTCCACCGACTGAGTATAGATTACAGATCAGAGTATTTTCTTGCATTTCAGTCATACTCTGTACTGAATTGTGTAATATTTTCTCAACCGATGGAGATATTTTTGTCATATTATTGTAATATTTTCTCAACGGTGGATTGGAAAATGCAATTAATATTAATTGTACGCCAAACGGCAGCTCTGATCAGCAAATGCATAGTGAAGGATTACACCGTTAGAAACGCTACGGCTCTGTAATCTTTGATTTGGATCAAAACACAACCCTCAAAATGTAAACAAATGCGAAGAAAACGTATCCACTGGCAGAGCCCATGGTTTCGCTTGTCTTAACTCTCTACGTGTAGAGACTCCAGATCAAACAATTTGCTCACGTAAATACCACACTCATTTCTACATAAATTCCACGGTTGACCGATGTAGAAATGATTGGCATATCAAGTCCTCAAATTTTGATAAAAAAAAATAATAAAAAAAGCTTTGCGAAACCATACATCAATCAAAGATCAAATTAAATCATTTTTTTTTTTTAAATTGAATCACGTGTGCCACGTGCATGGGAGATTTAAAAACTCCGCGCCCGTGGAAAATAAATTAAAAAATAACAAAATATGAAAATGAAATAAATATGAAATATTGGGATATACCATTTTTTTCCGGTACCTGTCAGATTAGAGGAAACATTTATTAATGAGGCCGGTCAATTTTGCGCCTGGAAAAAGCAAAAAAAAAAAAAAAAAAACAAAAAAACACACATTAAATGTACGTTCACACCGAGCGAAAAGGGTCGCGCGGGAAGAAGGCTACACGGATGGTGGTTAGCCGGAGCCGGAGCCGGAGCCCGCGGGAATAGCGCACTGCACAGTGAACTCTGGTCTGGTCATGCACCACACTGATTCCTCACTTGCTTTGTGTACACTCTTTCCACGACAGCTCAAACAAGAGAAAGATACCACTTTCACTCTGATTACGGTTTTTGGTATCCCGCCGCCGCTTGCCATTTTTGCCAGGATCTGCGAAACATGCTTTACTGCCGCAGATTCATTTGCATGGAAGTCTCTTTATGATCCCATTGGCGGGCATTGTCACGGCGTTGTCAGTTTTGATGAGGGGATGGGAAATCATAAAAAAAAGGATTATCAGCTGCATGGTAGGTATATTGTCGTCCAGCTGACGTATTGGCGAAAGTCGGAAAGACAATTTGACTTTTTCATCAATCCTCAAGTAAAAAGCTGTGTTCTTTCGATATGTGGCGTCAAAAATGCCACATTTTCATTAGTTTTTGAATAAGTTATTTTACCGAAAATGGGGCTGTTGCACACTTTTGCTATAAGCAAAAACGGTCAATTCTGGTGTAAAAGCCTCCAAAAATAACGATGGCAGCACTAAAAACTTCCGAAATCCACTTCTAAACTCGATTAACGCTTTTATTTGCGCGGGCGTAATGGTGGCGGAGGGTAGTAACAATGGGAGATTCCCATCTAACAATACTGTGACTCCATCAAGAAGTGACCAATAAGAGACAACTTTCATTTGACACCGGTTTCACTATAGGTATTGCGGTACCATTCATCGGATGTGGATCACTACTCTGATGACTAATTACTCTATGAATCATCCTTGTCAGCATAGAAAGAGTAACGAAATTAAGATAGGAATCTCCCATTGTTACTGCCCTCGGCCACCATTACGCCCTCGCAAATAAAAGCGTTTATTGAGTTTAAGAGTGGATTTCGGAAGTTTTTAGTGCTGCCATTGTTATTTTTCGAGGTTTTCACACCAGAATCGACTGTTAAATCGCCTATAGCAAAAGAGTACAACAGCCCCATTATAATTTAGAAAGGAGAAGTATAAGCTTATACTTCGTTTAGACGATCTTGGGTGGTGGTGGAGGGGGGCGGGTATGACAGGGTATACACTATACAATCCACAATGCATTTGATGAATGCGTTCGTTGGTATGTGTGTTGTGTATTTTATAACCTGACCCAGTCATATAGGCGGATACAAGAATTTGTCTCTCTCTCTCTCTTTTCATTTGAACGCATGCTCTAGAAAAGGACGAAAGTAGGTGCTTAAATCCATGTGATCAATCCCTCTGCTATTGTTTCCTATCCTATATACGTTCAAATGGCAGGAGAGAGTGAGAGAGAGAGAGAGAGAGAGATAGAGAGAGAGAGAGATAAATTCCTGCGATGAATACTCCCGTGGACCCAGTAGCATCGTTCTCGCCAGTACAAATATACGTCATATTGAGAATGAATATATGTATAGGGACTTTAGTGTTACACTACTAGCCCTTTAAGGGCCAAGTTAATTCAAAAGAACACTACTCTTCCGTTTATAAAGGGAGTATAGTTAACTGTTCGTACTCGGGGGAGTTGAAATTGCCTATTTGAAGAATTGAAGGCACCCGAACAAGCCTTATCTTGTAAGTGTTTTTATGGACAGTCGTGTTTATCTAGAATGACGACTGAAACAATGTGAAATATACTGGAGGAGAAAAACGAGTAGACTCGGGCTTGGCCCATAAGGGCTTAATATACTTACCTAACTGGAAATTTGACTTTGTGGTAAGGTTAGGTTTTGTTTGATCAAATTTGTGTGATGTGCCGTAACTTTTCTCGTCAAGATAAACTTCATTGTGGAAGTTTAGTTCTCAAAGTGTCCATTAATTTGCGAAAGTTTAGAAATGACGTGTGTTGCTCACCGCAAAAATCAAATGCCCACTTGGGCGCTACTTTGAGGACTCAATTTGGTCGTTTGAGGATGCCTCTAGAGCTCTGTTTCCTCCACTAATGATGAAGAAATCTGTTCTCCTCTTCATGAAAATAAATATATTTATCCAAATCCACGGATATTTCTTGCAAGTTGCCAACGTGGCAACTCATCTCTATGGAACTACCGTTCCGATCAACAAGAATTCTTCCTTGCTTCCGTAATTTATCCGGATGGCACAGCATCAGTTAATAAATTCATTATCACAGTCTCGTTGCAGGAGTTTCCGATTTGCTTCTCCTCTCTGATATTGATCATCGGCAGATTATATTTAAGGTTTATTTTTACTGTCGCGACCGCTTTTACTTTTATTCTGCGTACTGTGTGAAATTGATCAGGAAAAGTGAATCGCTCGAATGAACTCTCATAAAAAAAAAAAAAAACCTCGCATTTAGTAAAATCAGAGTATCTTCAAATGATATGCAAGCGTTTAGACTTTTAGTTTCGAGATTATTTTCATCGTCTTTGTAACTACCATTGCCAGGGGTGGGTCTGAAAGGGGGGAGGGACAGAAGCCTCAAAGATCCTCTTTTTTTTTCAATAGAAATGTGGCCCAAAAATGCCTCCTATTGCCTCCTGAGAAGCAGCAAATTTCCATTTCCAAAGGCATGGTCCCTTCCCATAGAAATATTTTCTGCATGGGCCCTTCTTTCTGCTGCCATTGCTATGATTATTCACATTGTGAAGAGAAAACAAAAACAAAATACAAAATAATAAAAAATTGCAAAACCATAGTTTTTCGCGTTATCTGCAGTCAGCAAGAAGGCAAAGCAGCAGTATCAATCCTCAAAAAATTATCCTCCATTAAATTGAAATGATTCTTTCTTCAAAGTTTTTACCATCAAAAACAAAGACTTCTGATTTCACCCAGAAAAGTATTGAATTTCTTCTGTTAGTTAATACTGTCATCGGCATCAAATTCTGAAATTTACCTGCTGAAAAAATTAAAACAAAAGACTGAGAAATAATAATTTTAAGTCTAATTTTGTATAAGTAGGAAGTTCAATCGATCCAATGCAATTTTCGTAATTTATTCAACCGTAGTTTCCTTTTCGCCTTCCAGAGTCGGAAAACTGTATTTTTTTAACGTTTGGTGATTCATTCAGTAAAAAGAGATCGCTTTACCAAACAATCCGTTTGTCATAAGAACATTTGCTGTGTGGATTCTTAATCGCAATAATGTTTGGTAAATCGTAATTGAGAAAAACGTTCGGATTCCACCCTAAAAAAAACCATTGTTTTTTACCAATAATTTGTAGTAAAGCGTAATCGGTAAACACGTTTGGATTCCATTCTACAGAATGGACGAGATTGGCGTGCGCGCGAATTAACTAGTGCGCGCATGATGCACGAAAAGGCAAACACGTGTCAAAGCTAAAACGTGTCAATAAAAATTCCAAAGCCTTGAGCAACAATCCCATGCGGAAAACCGGCAGATTCAGGGGATTTTCTTTCCTTGGAAGTTCCGAACAGAGCACTTAAACAGAGATACGTTTAATCTAGACGATTTCTTTTTGTGGGATAAATAGTGTATCTCAGTAGCGTAACGAAAAATCATCTATCTCTATGTCTTTCCTTCATTGAAACACATATACATATATGTATATGTTAGACAAGGATAGATAAGGGGTTCAAACCCTCTTCTTCCATCTTTTTTCTACTCAAACGTTCAAAAGGAAAATGAGAGAGATGAGAGATATCCTGGCTGTGCCTCTCTGGTGTATCTTCTTCAGTAAGTAAGCGAAGAACATAGCTAGCCACTTAACAATCTTGACGTATAGCGTAGGAAGGTGAGTAAATGCAAAAGTGAGGATTTAAAAAGAATGCACGAATTAGCACGATTATCGCATAACTCATGCAGAAAGAGCAGGATTCCTCGATTCGAGAAATTGTTTTCAGTAATTAGAGCTCGTTTCAGGTGTGATTGTCGAGCAGAGCCGTCATCTTTAGATTATTCTATAATCCTCGAATCTAACCCTCCTCTTTTTTCATAATATGTTAGTTTTGCCTTCCCAGAGTTATTCGCCTATTGAGTATAATCAATGCTATTTTTCTATTCACCGATGATTCCACCGGTTGAGAAAAGATCACACAGTTCAGTTCTGTGTATGACTGTAATGCACGAAAATACTCTGATCTGTAATCTTTCCTCAATCGGTGGAAACTCCGTTACTCAATTAAAATATCCGCAAGTTTTTGAAGTCATCGACGACTCAACCGATTGAAAAAAGATTACAGATACGATTATTTTAGATCATTACAGTCATACACTGAACTGAACTGTGTAATCTTTTCTCAACCGGTGGAATCATCGGTGAATAGAAAAATAGCATTGATTATACGCAAAACGGCAGCCGTGTATTGAGTATGCAACTGAATGGTGGGATGGGGGCATAACAATTTTGAAAGCTCGTAAGTGAAATTTTAAAGTATAAGTGAAAAACGTTTTCACGGCTGCAAACCGACCTTTCAACTGTTGGAGTGATTTTATACATTTGATTCTCATTTGTAGAACAGTATGAGCGTATAGTTCATCTTTACTTGTCTGTGTTTGTTTGAACCATCCTTTCCCCAGTTGTTTTTATCTCTAGTTCTATTTAAACTACAAAATATTATGCACCATGCGGAAGGGGGGAAAATATGGGAAATGTTTTCATTAAAGGTAAATGAGAAATGAAAACAAAAAGGTGAGAGAACTATTGGAGCAAGATTGTGCTCAGATCTATATGCGTTACGCAAATGATGCCGGTATATTTACAAACCCACACCAAATTTTATGAGTAATGACATTTAGAGGACTGTGTCATAAATCTAAAGACTTCGCTCCGTTTTTTTTCTTTTTTTCTATGATAGTTTTTACCTACTTTTTATTATTTTTTTCCTATGTCTGCAACTCCAAAATTTTACGATCCATCAGAAAATAATAATCAAGGTTCTGAAATTTACATTCGATACTCGAGGACCAAAGTTTTAGGCGAAAATAGACCGAGGATGCCATTAAAAGATTCGTCCAACGCGTTTCAAAATCATGATGACTTTAAAAAAAATAAAGGATGTAAGCAATAAACTAGATTGAATTTTCAATAGATAACTGGAGGTAAATTGATTGATTCGTTCTGATCATAAATCCAATCATCCTTCAATCAAACCTTAGTTTTTGACCTCGATCCGCAAGACAACAAACTATGGATTAAACTGCAATTAATGCTGTCGAATAGTTCAGAGTGAGAGAAGGTGTTTTTTTTCTCTCTGTCCCAATTTTACATACCTAGCTATTGCTTCTAATTGTACGAAATTTTCCAGCTCAAAATCATGGAAGTCATACATTCACTTACCTTTAAGATACAATAGTAGCTAATTTTCAAATATTAAAATTAACAAAAATCCCTCTCAATTAGAAGTTTTTAATAAATTATTTCTTATTAGAATGCTTTTTATGATCATCTAGGTAGCTATCAGTATAGCGTAGCGAAAAGCGAAGAAAAACGAACTTTATAACTCATCTATTTACAGCGTTCGTGTTTTTACGAAGAGGCGTATAAACTCAATGCATCGTTTCAAAATCTCGCCACTGATTCATTTTTAAAAGGAGAGCCAATGCGTAAATTTCCTCTAATTTTGCGTGCAACCTAGAAAATCTCGGAAAAAATTTCATGAAGATTGGCTGGTCGATTCATCACTATGAGGAATTAAAATGTCTTGGGAGATTTTAAACCGTTTAATTTGAGTTACGCCTGTTCATTAAAGAGACAAAGAGTAAGTAGAACTGATTTCAATATAGCTTCGCAGAGCAAAAGTTCTGGCTCTATTATGGGTGTTACCGAAGCACTATTTTGGGAGAGGGTAGAGCAAAAACATGTTCTATTTCGGTTACCGAAATAGTGCTTCGGTACAATGGCAACTTGTTGTGGTAGAGCTAGAACTTTAGCTCCACGAAGCTACTTTTAAAGGCTGCTTCGGCTCTACATATACTTCATCTTCTAATTGTAAGTGAATTTGTAAAAACACCGGCGAATTAGGGATAAGTACAGGTTTTCAGACTTTTGTTTTGTTTCAAAGTAAAATAGAAGTCGATCGAAGCAAGAATTATTTGGATTTATTCGTCATGTTGACTCAGTCTATTTTTGTGAACGATTCATTAATTGCATCACGACCGGCATAAAGCATTAGCTCCATTTACCTTCTTGATTTCACTTCACGGCTCATTTTGTATGTATTTGATGAATTTTAACAACTCGTAACTTCCCGCAGTCAAGTTTCGGTTAGTGAAAAAAAAATTCTTGGCATGTTTTTCCCGCGGTCGCGCGGTAGTCTGTTTCTCAAAAGTGGCCAACACCGTCAAAGGTTAAGAGCGCACGCCGCACGGCTCATTTTTATTGCCGTTGGCTCAGAAGATGAGGCATGAGGCGGCTTCGTTCGTTTCTCTGCGTATATTTTTCTGCTGACATGCATGCCGCAGCACCGCCAATCCACCAATCCGCCACGCACTGCCGCTGACCGCAAAATAAATCGCGAATACATTAAATCGCGTTTCACAACATCATATTTCATGACCAGAAAAACAGAGCTGAGAGAAGTCGATTTCATGAAGGAATGTTTTGAGGATATCAAAGATCGTTTCCGATTATTCGCTC
Source organism: Trialeurodes vaporariorum (assembly GCA_011764245.1). Classification (NCBI taxonomy): domain Eukaryota; kingdom Metazoa; phylum Arthropoda; class Insecta; order Hemiptera; family Aleyrodidae; genus Trialeurodes; species Trialeurodes vaporariorum. The sequence continues at coordinate 34,623,912 of VMOF01000002.1, read as the reverse complement.
ATAATTACACTGTTGTCAGCTTGGGCGATTCGTCATGCTCTTCACGGTTAGTTGGCTTCTTACGCAATCCTTAAAGCGATTAGGTGTCGATAATATCGAAGCATATTTAATGACTGTTCTTAGATCTTTGTGAGACAAAGTTTTTTTCGTGGTATATCGCGGAAACCCAATAGTCGCACGAATAGTAGGTATGCAGTATGTCATATTGTCTGTTACTAAATGATGATTGGATAGAAGGTATAACCAGTGGCGTAGCGTGCAATTTGGCAACGCTGTGTTATGTCCATTTAAAACCATGTAAAAGGTCGAATGCGAAGTTGTTCACCAAACACCCAATAGTTTGATATTTTTCACGGGCTGAAATGGACGAACTGCTATGTTGCCAAATTGCGCACGCTACGCCGCTGAAGGTAACTTCGTCTCCTTCTCTCTCAGCTCCTAAAAAGCAAGAAACAAACCTCAAGTAATTCCAAAAGGTGAGGAAACGCATGAAATTACAAAAAAGAGTTAAAAAAAAACATAAACCATTTTCGGTCCGCCTTTTCACATTTTATTCTGGGTGTATCCATAACGCGTTTTGCACAAGTTTATATTTCTGCTTTTATTTGATCTCGTGTGAATGAATAATGGAGCTGTTGCAAACTTTTGCTACAGGCTTATTAATAGTTGAATATGGGACATTACCCAGTAAAAATAACTAATAGCGCTCTAAAAAATCACGAAATCCACTCCTAAACTCACAAAATGCTTTTAAACGCGAGACCGTAATGGCGGCCGGGGCCGCGGTTTTCATCGGGGCTCCCTATCTTCAATCAGCGCCATCTACACGAGGTGTTCTCGCAACACCACACAAGAAGAAGAAGAAGCAAACAATTGCCATAAGAAAACCGCGGCCTCAGCCGCCATTACGGTCTCGCATTTAAAAGCATTTTGTGAGTTTAGGAGTGGATTTCGTGATTTTTTAGTGTGCTAATCGTTATTTTTACAGGGTATTATCCCATATTCAACTATTAATAAACCTGTAGCAAAAGTTTGCAACAGCTCCATTGTGGATTTGTACGTTCTACTTGGTGCATAAAGCAACCAAGGAGTATTGGATCCAGACAAACTAGATAAGACGAATTGAGACCACGGACTAGCTGGTCGCGTGGTGGGCGACTTTATTTTCGAGAACTCAACACAATAACACAAGAAATGACTACATTCAATAACGGCTGCTATGTCGATTGTCGATTGCTGACCAACGACAAAAACTCTGATATTTCGTTTTCACTGGCTGCTGAAATGAAGGTGTATCTTTGCTCAACAGTCAACATAGAAGCCTCCGTTGGACGTTGTTTCGTTGCGACCCCGAAAAAAAAAAGTTTCCGCCATGGGTGAGATAAGTAGTGTGTTGTCTCTTTTGTATCTGAATAAACTGAAGTTTTTATTCTGATTGTACTAAGTATTCTATGTTTGTTGAGGGGCAGTGGAAGTTCGTGCAATTTGGCAACCATGTTCATTTTTCCATTTGAACCTATGCAAAAGTATCGATTTTTCAGGGATTCAGTGAATACCCCGAATATCAAATGTTTTACCTAGGTTTTAATTGGAGAGAATCCGTTTGTTACCACATCGCACTAACCGCCACTATGTCGGATGAGAGGTTACCGATATAAATCGCACTCAACAGTCGAGCCGCCACTGGTGGAAGGATGTTCAAAGGGACCTCCAAACAATCGATACTTTTGCATAGGTTCAAATGAGATAGGAAACGATAATCGATTACTTGAAAACCATAATCTGGACAATCTGGCAATGACTTTTTTTTTTTTTTTTTCCAGTTTAATCAGCGAAGCGTCAACATCAGCGTCTGCGTTTCACGTGTTTACACTTTCGTAACACTCATCAGCTGATCTATGTCTGCCCCTCCCCCTCGGGTGACTCGACGTCCGGCGCGGCGCTTGCTTGGGGAGAGAGGAAAAGGGAGCCATTAGTGGGAGGGGGTGCCTCCTCCCCCCATTTACGCTGCTCCTTTACTGGTGACCGCGCTGTTCTGGGCACTCGCACTCTCCTCGCCTTTTGTCGTCTTCATCTTCGCCGCGCGAATGCACGCTTCAGAGCCACTGACCTTGAGCGCATCCTACGATGACCTTGGACTTGAATTAATTTTCTTACTTCGTTCTTCTCCCCCCTTCCCCCCTCTTTTCCCTTTATTGGTTCCATTCCGGTCAACTTTGCTCATCCTCCTTTTTCAAAGTTCACACATCAGTAGCGATGGAAAAACCTGCGATGCAACTGCGCTACTATCCGGCTACTATATCAATCTCTCCGTGTTCGTTTATAGGCGGTTTTAGTGCGAAGTCAACGCCAATATCCAACGATCACAATGATGCACTCATCGGTCGCAATTATCTGTGACGAAACTTGCGTAGCGTACCAAACTATCTCACTCACTCTCTCTAGTGTCGGAATTCGTATACGTGCAGGGTCTTGTGCTCTCAGCAATTTATTTTCAAAAACTCATTGAATAGAAAAGACTCGAGACAGTAATTTTTTTGCCAAATAATTTCACCACAAAATGTCTCTGTTTACGATTTTAGCGATGGAAGTTATAGCGGCGAGACTGAAACTTAAATTGCAGTCACTTTTTTTTTTTTTTTTTTTTTTTTTTTTTTTAATCATCTACATCTTATTGTCGTAATCGGGATGACGTCATTCGGAAGAATAGATTTTTAACCGTTCAAAACTGTCTCTGTGTCATAAGTGACCCCTATGTGTATTGATATCTCACTCTCATCGCTAAAATCGTATACATAGAGACGTTTCTTGTGAGTTTTTTTGTTGCTGCCAGAAATGAATTTAATAAGAAGAACGAGATTAACGCACTCGGTTCCAATGGGTATTTAAAGACACATTATAACTTCGAACAACTTCAAAACTAGTTTTTTTTAAGTCCCATTATTTATCTTACGGTCAATGGACTGAGCCCCCCCCCCATTTCAATAAATCAGCTGAGAGAGAGAATCCGAGTACAGATTTTTTTTTTTTTTTTTGTTCAAACTTTCAATAGAAGAAAAGTTTCAAGTTCAAAGTTCAAAGTTTCACTGAACGGGTTGAGAAAAATTGTCGATTTAAGATGTCACTGAACCCAATTTTCGGTTTATGGCTAGGATGAAAGGGAATGAGACTAAAAGGTTATTCTTTTTTACTCGCAAGGACCAATGTGAACAACTGCTTTCGAGAATAAAATTAACCAAACCGCGGTCAAATGATGACTATAATAAGTGCTAATTCCAAAACCGACGCACTAAAACTACTATAATCTATAGTTATCCAATTAATAATAAATTATATTTGCTGTAATCGTTTTCTGAATAGTCGTATACACTTGCTATGATCGTCATTTTCACCAAGAGAAGTTGGTTTTTGGACCCGTCTTTACATTTAGGATTCTGTAATTTTCCTCAATACCACTTTGAAATAAAAACTTTCCATTCTGGGTTTAAAACTATTTGAGTATTAGTTGCAAATGGTTTATTAGTGACAGCTTGGAACGTATTAAAACTCACATTTATAGAATGTAGTAACTATATAAATGGCGGGTACCTGTGAGATCCTTATGAGTGCCCTCCTCAATATAGTAAATAATTGAAATTGGATCAGCGAGTGCCGTACCAAAATTAATGAGGAGCTAAAACGCTGAGAGTCTTTTTTCCTTTTTTCGGCATCATGACTGCATTGGTCAGGGACGGTTTATGCAATGTGACAAAGACACGGGGTTTCCTTCATTTAAACCTATGTAAAATTAGTGATCCTTAGTAAGACAAGGCCGCTTTTCCTGAAACCGATTTTTTTTCATAGATTAAAGTGGCAAAAATTATACTATTCCAGATTGCACGATCCACCTCTAGATGTAATAGAATTCTTCCAATATAGCACACTCCATATATAGTTTAAACAACGAGCTATAGATGTATCTAGAGTGACAGTCTACTGGGTAATCTGCGTGACCACCGTGGGGAATTTATAGGTTAGGTTTGAGCGTGTGATTTTTCCATTTACTCCCATGTATTTTGGTGCGGCGGCGGCGGACACTGGATCAAAATATATTCCTTCCAGCTTCTGTTTGCTGCATCAAAATAAATGGGAATAAATGGACAAAATTTCTTGCTTCAACCTAACCTAAAAAACCCCCATGGTGGTTACGCAGGTTACCCATTAGACTGCCACTCTAGATAAATCTATAGCTTGTCGGTTTCATAGAAAAGAACTGCTCTGCTCTCATTCTGAATTAATTTTTCATTGGACCTAAAACCAAACAGCGCTCGTCCATCACCCGGAAATCGTTGCCTAGAGTTGGATTGACGACGACGACAACAACAACAAAATTAAATTTAGACGATATTAGCTAGATGAGTCGGAATATATTTTCAGCAGGACAAAATCATTTATTAACTTCTAAGACGCCGATTCATTATCGCTAATACTAATGACAAATAAACTGATAATTTGTTTACGATGAGGTAAATTGTCTGAGACATCTATATTATTTAGACTACGAACTAAAACAAAATTATCACATTTGAGCATAAAAACTTGATGGAATGCTTACTTGACAAGATGTAACATATATAGCATAAGTTTCACAAATATTAGAAAGGGGATATATATAAGGAATCAAGCATGATACATAAAAGAACGGGAGGGACTTTTTTGAGAATCCGATTAAAAATTTGGCACCTTGAGAATAGCAGAGATATAATATAAAATGTATTGTTAGAAAGATCATATCTAAGGTTTATTTGATTTGGTTGGTAATCAAATAAGTTGGTAATGCCTCTCTTTGAAACTCTCTGCTTTCATGGGGTTACAAATCAGTACCTACACATTTTCTAATTTAAAAACATTCATACGCTAACATTTAAGTAATCCCACAAATATACACACAAAGAACGAGATCAGTTTTTGTTTCCTTTCTTACGGATTCTGTTTAATTATATGGCATGGTTACATAATTGGGTATTAATTTGAGTTTCTGAGCAAGGGTGTTTGTTTGATTCAAGCCTCTAAATTTTTCCCGCATCATATTTTCAGATTGAACGTCTTCTGCTTCTCCGATGAAAAAAACTTTAGTTTTACTCGTTTGAACGTGCCAAACTGAGTTACAAAGGTCCTTCAAATTATTGTGATACAATAAGTTGATCACATATGTGCTTAGCACAGCAAATCCTATTTATTTATTTTTATTCGTTTTTCATTTATATTTATTCGTTTATTTATTTATATATGTATATTTTTTTAAGATAATTTTTTTTCCAATACATTTCGTGCTTCTGAAAATTTACACCACACTTCGAAAATTAATTGAATTGATATTAATAAATGACCAATTCAGCTCAACAGCTTTATATTATTTGCACTTTTAATGATTGATCAGTCTTCGTAATTGTAATAAAAATAAAATAAGTCAGTGCTGCCAGCCATTGCCAAGAAAAGGGGGAGGGAGGGAAAGAATGATTTCAATTTCTTATGAAAAATGAATACAATATCATGTTATCGCCAAAGAAACTTTCTACTCCTCTCGTTTTTTCAGCAGGAACTAAATTCTTCGAAAGAAAGTCCCATACTCAAAATTTCCCATGAACTGCTGCAGGATTTTCTTTTCTTTTAAAAGATGAAATCTTTTTTTTTTAAAAAAAGTTGTTTTAAAAAAAAGAGAGACTGGAAAATTAATAGAAAAAAACTGCTCGAATACAGGACTCTCTTTTGGCAGCCATAATAGAAGAGAATGATATCGCAGGAGGGAGACAGTTTTACGAAAGGAAGGCCCGACAACATCTGGCTTGCTCTTCCTTAGAAATCATCATTGCAATCACATTATGATTTCATCGTAAGAGCACACCTCATCATGTCTTATTCCAGCAAAGTAAAATGGGTTCTACACGTTCTTAGGACGTCCATAGGCTATTTCAAGCAATTTTTTAAAACAAAAATTGCAAAGGACGTGAAATATTTTTATGCAAAATTTCAAATATTTAGGAGCAATACCGAAATATCAAAGACGCAATTCTTTGCCGAAATGGGCCCTCCTGCCGTAAAAAAATATCCGAAATTACAAAATTTCCGACAGTCCAATTTACCAACGGCCGTGACCACGGTTGTAGCCACCACCGTAACCACCTCCGTAACCACCTCCGTAGCCTCCACCGTATCCTGCTCCGTATCCGACTCCGAATCCTACGCCGAAACCTCCGCCGTAACCACCTCCGTATCCGCCTCCGTAACCGCCTCCGTAACCGCCTCCGTATCCACCTCCGTAGCCTCCATTTCCGTATCCACCGTTGTAATTGCCGCCACCGTAGTGTGGTCCGCCATGATGGTGGTGGCCGCCGTAATGGCCGCCGTTGTTGTAATTTCCTCCGTAATTTCCGCCGTAATTGTTACCGTATCCGCTCTCGTAATATTCTCCACTGCCGTAGTATCCGTTGTCGTAGCCACCGTAGTAGTCACCTTGTCTCTTGGCGATGATGCCCACTCCAGCTCCGGCAATTCCTGCTCCAATGATAGCTTTACTTGCCAGGAGACCACCTCCAACGATCAGAGGGACTGTAGCCATGATGCTTGGTAGCAGTGCCAATAAGCAAAGGATAATCTGTCGAATTAAACAAATAACTTTGTTAGAAAAGATATAAAAATGAAAGAAACACAAATGAAGAGTCCAAGAGGAAATGGGGGGGGGAGGGGCGAAATTCGAGGAGTTCCACCGCCTAGTACGTTACTTATGGGTAAAAAAATACCCATTGCAAGGATTTCTGAAAAAAAAATGCATGCTTTCAACCCCTAATTCAAAGGGCATAAAGGTATGGTCTAATCTAAAGCGCGCAGTTTAGGGAGTTTGATAGTTTGATACATATCAATCAATCTATTAAGAATTTTACGATTTGAGGCGTAGGAGACCCCTCCGTTATTTCAACTTTTGCCGGGGGGGAGGGGGAGAAGGCAAAACGTTAATGACCTTTTTTATTTTTTTTGTTTCTCACGAGTTAGTCCTCTGAAAACTCAGGCCATCGAGGTCCTTGATGACCCTAATGTCCTACTTCACTTGCAAGTTGTGATAGTTTTGGGCAAAAACACATGTTATACACATTCTTTCCTGAAATTTAAAGCTTTCTTGACACATGGGTGCTCAATTAGATTCCACTTTTTTCCCTCTCCTTCTCAAATTTTCTTTAAATTTCAAGATATGTCAAATCCTTGGAGCTGTATTTGCCCCCCTCTTCCCCCTAAATGATGAAGTCTTTTAGAGCAAATCAGTTTACAAAGTGTGTATACTATAATAGTTTATTTAGTTTATATATTTATATCGGTTTATATTCTATTTTACGTATAGTACTTATATTCATTCACTCTTAAGTGGGCAATTTTTGAGCGCTAAAATACAGTTTTTTTGCCAACTTGTTTTCTAAAGTACGCTCTAAAATAGCCTTTTTAGGAGTGAACGATTAAGAACAAGCAATGCGGTCAAAATTTACGTCCTACGGTTTGGGCTAATTAGAGGGCAAAAAACTCCCTTGATATTAAAAGGATGCTCTCCGTGCCGTAGAATCGATGACTATGAAGAGAAATAAACCACGGAACATACGAATCAGATGTGAATAACTGTTTATTGATAAATTATAAAACTACAGTTCGTTTGGTTCATTTGACTCGTGCATTCAATTCATTCCGTTCAAAAGAAATAGTAAATTTAGTTCGGTTTGAATGAATCAAGATAAGCGAGTGTATCGAAAGACTCAAATGGTTTAAACGACTCCTATTTTTAGGATATATTCGATTCAAATCACTTTCTGTAGTCATGACTCGTTCAGATGGGTCATTCAATTTATTTTGTTCAATTGAATTGGAAGACCGAAGACGCGAATGAATTGTTTACGAATCAAGTATATTAGAATACTGCTTCTGAACTTTTGAAGCCTATAATTAAGTTCGGTAGATGCCTCTTGAAACTGACGTCCGACATGATTTAACTCAATTTCCTACAAATCCATCCTCGTCTTTGATTAGTATAGGCGTTGCAACTTCGGCTGATTCATTGCTACTGATGCCGCTCACTTCACACACTATATTATTGACCGAAACATGGATTTTTTCAGAGCATGAAAAGTTATTGTTTATTTAAAAAAAAAAAAAAAAAAAAAAAAAAAAAAATTCCTAAATATGTTTCAAGCGAAATCCTGTTATAAGTATCATTATAAGCTCTAACATGAATGATTTTACGCAGTTTTAAGTTACATTACTTGCTGTATACATATATTGTTCATAATCTCGATTTTTATTTGAAAAATTATGATGTCCGGGAAATTCCCAACGAACTATACATTTATTCAGAGTGATACAGTCTAATGCAAAGAGTAAACAAGAGTCGCAATGGGTCTGTTGCAAGCTTTAGCTACAACGATTAAGAGAGTCAAATCTAATGTAAAATCGCCTGAAAAGTTCATTGGTGGCATCAGAAAGTCATAAAATGCATTAATAAACTCACAAGAGGTGTTTAATGAAATCCAAGATGGCTGAGAAATATCGAGCAATCTGTATGCATGCACTGTGAACATCCAAGGATTGCCAACTTTGACAACCTCACTGGAGGTAGAGGTTATGTGTTTGTTTACGTTGTGATTGGTTGTGATCGATATTGTAAGGTTGGCTATCCTTGGATGTTCGTGGTGCATGCATGCAAATTGCTCGATATTTCTCCGCCATCTTGGATTTCATTAAACGCCTCTTGTGAATTTATTATTGCATTTTTTGACTTTCTGATGCCACCAATGGACTTTTCAGGCGATTTTACATTAGATTAAACACTATTAATTGTTGTAGCAAAAGTTTGCAACAGACCCATTGAATGGAAGGCCTGCGTATAGTCAACGCAGTTATGGGATCGGAAACGCTGGCTAACCTCTGATTGGCTGTAACTGTGGGTCCAAACTTTTTTTGGTATTATGGAAATTAACACGGGATTTTCGATCCGGGACGTTTATCTCGAAACCTGTGCAAAAGTGACTTTACTTGTCTGTACAATTGAGAGTTAATTGACTGTACTTTTCAACTGAGACAGTCTTCTTGAATTTGCAATGTACTGGTACTTGTAACCTATCAATTTGTTCGGAAGATTCTGCTAATTCGACTCGTATTAATTGTTTACAGGTAATTTTGCACAGGTTTCGAGATAAACGTCCCGGAACGAAAACCCCGTGTTAATTTCCATACGGGTAAAAATACTTTGGACCCTCGATTTCCCTCGATTTCCAGCCAATCAGATACCGACTCTTATCAGCATTGACCACGTTGGCTCTCAATGCAATTGCGACTCTTGTTTACTCTTTGGTCTAATTGATAACCTGCGTAACCACCATGGAGGACTTTTAGGTTAGGTTCAAGGTGTAATTTTGTCCAACTATATTGTATGTATTTTGGTGAAACGCACAGTGGATCAAAGCACATTTCAATCCACTGCGCGCCGCACTAAAATACAAGTGAATAAATGGACAAAATGACACCTTAATTAAACTAACCTATAAATCCTCTATGATGGTTGGTTACGTAGTCTACCCGCAATAGACTGCCACTCTAACCAGTATCGATGTCTACTCCACTTAAAACTATAGAAAAGTATTGATCGTCCGGGGGTGCAATTGAACCCCCGAGAAATGGATACTTTTCTATAGTTTTAAATGGAGTAGACATCGATATATCGCATTTCGCGAGCCGCCTCTGCGCTCTACATAAATCTATCGCTCGTTTAAAATTCCGCAATGTTCTGATCCACAGTCTCAGTGGCGGCTCGCGCAGTTTGGCAACAATGTTTTCCCGCCGTTTAAGTCCATATAAAACTATCGATTGTTGATGAAGCAGCGCTTCACTATCGAATCGATTGTTTAACATAGAATCAAATGGAGGGAAAACATTGTTGTCACATTGCACGAGCCGCTACTGCACAGTGTGTCGCGCCGCTTTGACTCAATTTGATTCGGGTCCTGCTCCAAAAGTACGCAATGACTCAAAGGACGCTCACAACAGAGCTCTGACGTAATCGTAATTTGTGACGCGTCAAGGAAAAATGACCCTTACATCTGCACCGGAAAAAATTTCAAGAGAGCTATTTTTGTCGAACTAAGGGTCAAAAATTGCACTCTTTTCCTGTCTTATATCGAAACGAATGCGAAATTTAGAATCAGCATCTCTTCAATTAGAATGGGTCTGTTGCATACTTTTGCTACAACAATATAGAACCTTGATTCTTATGTAAAATTCGGCGAAAATAACGATGCGCACATTAAAACGTTCGAAATCCACTCATTTACTCAGGAAATCACTTCAATTTCAAACAACCCGCGCTACACTAGACACTATTTGCACCGGTATACTACTACATAGACGGAACCACCGTGCATAAGTAAACAACATCATAACTACAAAATGATGGAATTTCTTTTTCAATACGTGAAATATAAAGTGCATTTACTGACTGGTCTTTTCGATTTATCAAAGATTACAAAATAATATAAGAAATGTACGCAACCTAAACGAAACATTCCAATGTTTGTAAGTTCTGCGGGCCAATCATTTACTTAATCGTTAAACCTATCGTTAAGACTGTAAATGGGTGCTTTTATTGGTCGAAAATTGTAAAACTTGGCCGTTGCTATGGTAACCATCGTTAAAGTGTCCGTTATTTAAAGGTTACTCATGAGTACGCTTTATATAACGAGACTCTTAACGATGGTTACCATAGCAACGACCAAGTTTTACAATTTTCGACCAATAGAATCACTAATTTACAGACTTAATGATGGGTTTAACGATGAAGTAAATGATCGGCTCGCAGTTCATGTTTACATAAACGAGATGGTTCCATCTATGCAGTTATAAGTCGGTGATATAGTCTCTAGTGTTGCGCGGGTTGTTTGAATGGAAGGTATTTTCTGAGTTAATGAGTGGACTTTGAAAGATTTTAATGTGCTTGTCGTTATTTTCGCAGAATTTCACGTCAGAAACAATGAGTTATTGATGTAGCAAAAGTACGCAACAGACCCATTATCACAGCTCTTGGGTTTTTAGTGAATTTAGTTTTTGATTTTGAATATTTTAGTTTTGCTACACGCGACTCTATAAGCCACACCTTTGAATTGGTTCAATCGTCCATACCTTCCTAGATGCATCACCGCTATGACCGTTTATTTTAGTCCTGTCTATATTTGAATATTTTTGCTGACATGGTATAAGTCCTGTCCATTCAGATTTAGCTGTAAGAATGGGTTTGTTACAAACTGTTGCTACAGCGCAGCGTTGTGGAGGAATAATGGGGCTGTTGTACACTTTCGCTATAAACGATTTAACAGTCAATTCTGGTGCAAAAACCTCGTAAAATAACCATGGCAGCACTAAAAACTTCCAAAATCCACTCTTAAACTCAATAAAAGCTTTTATTTGCGAGGGCGTAATGGTGGCCGAGGGCAGTAACAATGGGAGATTCCTATCTTAATTTCGTCACTCTTTCTATGCTGACAAGGATGATTCTTAGAGTAGTTAGTCATCAGAGTCATCCGATGAATGGTACCGCAATACCTAGTGACACCGGTGTCAAATGAAAGTCGTCTCTTATTGGTCACTTCTTGATGGAGTTACAGTATGGTTAGATGGGAATCTCCCATTGTTACTACCCTCAGCCATCATTACGCTCGCGCAAATAAAAGCGTTTATCGAGTTTAGGAGTGGATTTCGGAAGTTTTTCGTGCTGCCATCGTTATTTTTGGAGGTTTTTACACCAGAATCGACTGTTAAATCGCTTATAGCAAAAGTGTGCTGCAACAGCCCCATTCCTAAGTATTCCTATGTATAATCACCTGGAAATAACATCGAGAGCATAAGAAATTTCCAAAATCCACGCAAAAACTCAATTGGTGCATTAAACAAAATTGATGGTGGTCACAACAGAAGAGTCCCATCTAAGTGCTGTTTTCTATGGAGAGGAAAGTGATTCACCAAAGAATCGGAGCTGTAATTAGATGGGACTTCACTGTTGATGTGAGCTGCTCACTAGACTGTCATCTTGTAATTTTTATAAGCTCATTTCTTGAGTTTGTGAGTGCATTTTAGAACTTTATGATGCTCTCAACGTTATTTTCAGTAGCGTCATTTGCGGGGGGCAGGGGGGGGGGGGGGCAAAGTGAAAAAGTTGTGACCTTTTTTTTTTTTTTTTAGAGAGAAGAAAAAAGTTTCGAACTAAAATTTGGTGGTCAAAACCGAGTTTTTTTTGGAAATGTAGGGCCTAAAGGATATGCAGGGCTGTAGAGTGTCTAAAATAATATTGATGAGCAAAAAAAAAAATCATCACTTTTTGCCCCCTCCTCCCCCCCTCCTCCCCCCCCCAAGCCGAACCCGGAATGACGCCCCTGGTTATTTTCAAGTGATTTTACGCAGGAACCAACTTTCCATAACGCTGAAGCAAAAGTTAGCAACAGATTCATTCTCATCGATATTTCCTCTTCCGCTTTGGAGTTAAAAATAGAAACGAGTAATTTTTAGCGTAAACTATCGTCGGAAAGTAATAACGCATCAAGTGAAGAAAGTGCGTAGAAAAAGAAAAAATGAAAAAACAAATCCGAGTCGTTGTTTTTGAGAGTCGCAGTGTTGACAAAACAAAACATACGATGACCTACTCTCCTGACCGTGCGTCTAAGTCTCCAAAGTGATACGCTTCTGTCACAGCGATAATGATTTATTCCATCACTTCTTCTACGGACGACGCGCGGCACACAACACGCGGGCAGTAGTAGCCTAAGGGTTAAAAATGGAACGATAGACCGAGAGACGTAATTGAACCGACAAACACTCAAGTTACCTCAATTCCTTGATCCTCAACACACATGAATATATAGAACCACCCTTAATTCGGAGACGTTCAGCAGTTTGTGCCTACAGTGGCGTACGGTAAAGATAAAGGAAGCTGAAGGCATCACTTTAAATAGAGATGTCATACCTATTTGTTCTTTGTTTGTTTTTGTTTTGTATTTTTGTTTTGCAAAACAGTCGTTACTTGCAAGGTATGAGCAAAAAAGCAATGATGACGTAGGGTTGATTAAAACACCAGTTATTCCAAAAACGCAAATAAGGGTTTGGTGCTGGGGTTTCAATGAACTAAACTAATTGAATTGGAAGAGCTCAGAATTCTTTAACCCCTAAAAAATTCGAATTTGGGGGAGAGGTCAAATTTAGAATCAGCTGTGATAAACTTCCTTTAGGCTTAAATGGGGGGGGGGGGAGGTAAAGATTTATGAGGACTTATATGAGTGCTTAGTCAACGTTGCGGTACGTTTTTTAATCTAAACTGATAAATGCAGGCTGTTTCATAAGAAGTTTGACAGTTCAACATATTCGAAGAATTTAAATGGAAAAAAGCTTGGGGGCTTAAAAACTCATTTGTTAAATACCGATGAAAATGTTTACCTTTAGAACTCAAGTTCTGACAGTTTCACCTATTTACTGACTCTATATAACAACATATTATTGCGTGTATTCAAAGAGTGCAATCTAACCCGTTGAAAAATGCTCGTTGACCCTAGAAAACGAGAAAAATGTCACATTTTTATAGATGTTGAGGTGACAATAGCACCAACGCGTTTTTTTTTTTTTTTTTATTGCATGTAAATGTCGTGTGGGGCCTCCCCCCCCCACCCTTCACTCTTCTTACTTGTTGAACTTCCGGTATTTATAGTTAGTTTTGCACCAAACTTGTTTTCGTTTTTATTTTCCTGTGCCAATAATTATACCATACAAGGCTGCTAAAAATTTATCTGAAACTATGGATTCTATGTAGAGTATTGTAGAGTCCGCAGTAAAAAAAAAAAAAAAAAACAAAAAAATGAAAAAAATCAAGGTAAAAGAATTGGACCAGCGTCATCACAAAACATTTTTCATTTTCATGTGATGGCTCAGCCGAGCGTACTTTTGGTCTATGATGCAAATAATTATATCAGCACAAATCATGGTTAAAAACATTTGTTCAAAATTTTGCAGAAAAAAATTGTATCGTTTTCTAGGTAAAAAAAAGAAAGTCAAATGCAAACTCTACTTTTTATAAGCGTTCCGCGTTTTACATTTGTTCGAAAGAGCAGGAAGAAAACTAGATTAAAAACAGTTATGGGTTCATAGATAATCATTGCGTTTGAGAACTGAAAAGTCAGGACGACACAGTGATGACAAATATTCGATCCGAAAATATAGGAAAAGATAATTTGAAGAAAAAAAAAATAGAAAAAAAAAAAAAAAAAACTCGGAGGTTTTAGAATAACCCGGGACTCTCAAAAAGTAGAAAAAAGAGAAAGCTTTGAACTTGCGATGCCTATGAACTCGAGTCGAGAGAAGGATTTGAACTTGGACTTGAACTTGAGAATAATACTTGAACTTACCGCGCTTTGAGAGGCCATGATGCTACTGTAGTTCATGATGTGGTGAGGGTGATGATGCTGCTCGCACTAACAGTCCAAACGAAATGCTGATTTTTTAGCTCGCTCTTTTCCTTCAAGGATCTCTCCCCGCGTACTTATATGTGAAAATCACGGCATTTACAGCTTGCCACCTTTATTAAAGAGCTCTAAAATTCGCTTCAGCGTCGAATAGCAAGTCCCCCTTGCTAACTCGGGGGGAAAAACAGGTTTATCGACGGCGTATCATTTTGCAAACAAAGCCCCCCGCCCCGCAACTACGCCCCCTTTATTTCACCGTTGGATTATGAGCTCAACGCCCCGAACCTAGCGTTCGCCAAAATATGGAATTTCTCAATTATGTTGCGGAAAATCTTGTCCCCTCTTCTTTCATGGTCAGCCCAGTGATTCTCAAAGATCTTCGGTCTGACGCATGGCGTACCAAGGCAACTGAAGATAGCATGATTTTATGACACTCGTTCGGTTTGATGTCTCTGTGGTTACAGATTAAAATAAAAGAAATTAATTACCAAATTCTATTAATAATTACCAAAAGCACAACAATTATGTGATCCGAAGAGAGTCTAGTTCTTTTTTAGTAAAAATAAAAAACAAAACAAAAATGCTTTAAATGACTGGCGCATCCTCGAAAAGAAACGAATCATTCCCCATCATTCAAACATCAGAAGTGCACCATTCAGATACAATTCACAATCTTTAAGGCGAAATTAATTTGCATCTGGTTCATTCCACTAATAATGAAGATAGAAGCCTCCACAAAAACTGATGCGAGCTCTGAATTGAGGAACATTCAGCACGTGAGAAGGCGTTGCTGAAAAAGTAAGGCGTTTAAGATTTCATAAAACAGCAGGTGTGCTCTTCAGAAGAGTTTAGCAAGCATAGTTATCACTTATCAGTATTTTTGTCGGTTTGTCCGAGGAGCACTGCTCCCAATATTTTGTGAGTTCTTCCTTCCCAGAAACTATGCTTCATAGTTTTTAACCCTTTAATGACCATGTTAGTTTAAGAAAAAAAACACCATTCCTCCAATTATACAGGGAGGGTAGTTAACTGTTCGTACTCGGTGGAGTTGGAATTGCCTATCCTACGAAATGAAGGCTCCCGGCGAGACCTCATCTTGTAAGTGTTCTCATCTAAATTTGCGATTATTCGGAATGAGGACTGAAACAATGTATAATAGATTAGATGAGAAAAACGAGTAAACTCGGGCTTGGTCCTTAAAGGGTTAATCCCTCTTCCCAGTGGCGATGCGTTCAATCTGGCAACGTTGCATTCTGTAAATTCAAACCCATAGTAAATATCGAGATATTGGGTGTGCGATGAATACCCTCAAACGCATTCGACCATTTTAACAAGTTTCAATGGACAAAATACAACACAGCCGGACTGAACGCCTCGCCACTTGCCTCCTCCCTTTGAGACATTTCACATTTTCGTGATGTTTAATACATCCAAAAGGCAGTTCTTAATTTCCTTCCCGTTAAACCTTGCGAGGTGATTCCAGGGTCGATTAGTTCCAACTGTTGGCACCACGTCGTTCGCGCCTCTCAAAAAGTCAACAGTTTTTGACTAAAATCGGGGATAAATTTTCGCAAAAACAACAAAATTAACGATTGGCACTTCCCAGCATACTTTAGGAAAATTTTCTGAAATTTTCAGCTGGAAAACTCAAAAACATGGCCAGGATATTGTAAATAAGAAAATTCTCATAAGCTCCAACGAGAACGATGAAAGCAAAAAGATATAGTCTCGCTCGCACTCACTAAGCTTATGACAAGATTAATCTCCAATGTCACAGCTTTAATTATCAACCAATTTTGTGTTCATTGCAAGTTCAAAAAATCCATCGTTAAGCCATCGGCCAAGTTAAAAAAAAAAAAAAAACAAACAAATTTACACAAATGCCTACGTTCTCGATTTTGCGGGTTTTCTTTGATTTCACTTTAAAATGTCAAAATCGCAACTTTAACTGCAAGTGACAAGTGGCGCTATCCATCGGATTGAAATCTGGAAAACTTCCTCCAGGAATCACCTTAAGACCCTTGACGGTGTTATCTTGAATGCGTCATTCCATCTTCACATTCTTCCCACCACTAAGTATACTGCACTTTTAAGAATAATCTCAAAGAACTGTACACTGTGTGAGCAAAAAACCCATGGGGCAACTTGCTTTTGTAAACAGGATAAAATAGTAAAAACTCGGATTCCTCAGTTTTATACATTGACAGCTATGACGCACTCGTCAGAAGGATGCGTCTGAAGGTGAATTATAGACTCGTAGTGACAAGACACGCAACTCGCTAGGCACCACCGTACAAGATACCTTGAACCTCCGCAGTCTTTATGGTGATACTCAAACTCGTTCATAGTCCACCTACGTGCTGAATAGGCGAAAAGCTGGGTCGCCAGTGGCGACTCAGCTGTCCTGCTGACCCCTTGTCCTGTGGTGAGTCGCCACAGGACAAATATCGTTCAGATTCTAGCGGGGACATAGCGACTGAATCTGATTGAATGAGGGAATGCAATATGCAAGACAATAAGACGCGTAATAAATGTGTTTATGAAGAATGAATTGCACCTGCGCGCTGCGTTGCGTATTTCTCATCACATCTCACTACCAGCGTCTTTTCCCCTCTAGTTTCTTACACCAAATACTATTCCAAGTTTAGCCAATTTCGGGGGAAACCTTTGCAAAAAAAAAAAATGGATAGTAACTAACCCGCCTTTACTCGCATACCTTTGCGTAACCCTTTTTTTAAACAATCTTTTAAAGGAAACCTTTAGATTCAAATATGTGTCTTGACATTCATATTTAATCGCACTTAATTGTTTCATTTTGAAATAAAGATGTGAATCAAAGAACTTTGAGATTGATGATATAAGAAGTTGAAAAAAAGGAGATTTGATGAAACCACCTCCCTGGAGGTACAAATATTTCTGTTGTCATCATGTTAATCTCATAATTACTACATTAACCTTCGTGTGTCTAAGAGGAGGGGATGAATTTTCACCCCAGGGTTACATTTAAAGATAAAAAGCAGACATTTTATTGAATCAATTCAAGCTCCCATGTTTTTGTATATATAATGCAACAAACTGAAAATGTTTGAAATTTCCGAAATTTGAAGTCTCTGGATCCTAAAAAAAAAAACCGTTGTCTCAACTGTGACTTTCTGATAACGTATTTTACCTACGGTTTGATAACGCGCAAATGAACCTTTTCGACTTTCATGATACAACTATGTTCAAAAAATTACTAAGGTTTATTTTGCGGTCTTTTCTGAAATGGCTGTTGAACAAAGTTCCAGGCCGTTTCTAAGCTGGGGAATTTAGCGGAAGTTCCGATATATCCGTTTATAAAATTCAAATCCAACTCGCCGAGTCAATTCGTGACTCATGATCAAAATGATCGAGCAACTTGGGGGAAAACTCGACTGGTAGGCGGAGCTTTTAGAGCATCACAACATACGATCGTTCCTTCGAGCGTAAACTTTTTTTTTTTTTTAATTCACATAAACTTTGACTAATTGCCGGTTCTGGAGGACTGGAACAGCCTCTTGTTTCCCTCCGCTGTCGCTCCGCCGCGCCACCGCGCCACTGCTTCTGCTGAATGATAATCGCGATTGTCTGATGGAAGCCGGGGAATCCCCGTCAGCTTCCAGCGATCTAGCAAAGTACCTTTAAGTCGCGCGTCTTGATGGGTCCATGCACTCGGCAAACAACACACTGTTGCCACTTTAAGCTAAAAAGTTCATCAGATTTTCCATCAGTGTTGCCAGATCTATGATTGCGAGTTGCATATCTCCCATTTGAATCCATGCAGAGGAGGCGCAGGCAATCTGGCAACATTGCATTTCGTCTATTCAAACCCATGTAAAATATCGATTCAAAGCATTACATTGTGCACCCCCAGTATTTTGATCTTTTTCATGATTTTTAATGGACTGAATGCAACGTTGCCAGATTTCACGCGCCGCGGCGCCGTCACTGCCAAACTTTGGGAATATTTTCTTCCGAAAACTAAATAACCATCTGAAAACGGGTCTGTTGTAAGGGTTTGTCACAGAAATTCTTATGAAAAAAACACCAAATGACGTAATTAAATGAAAAGCGTTTCAAGACATACGTCCAAAACCCACATTTCTTCATTCAAAGAAGAAGAAGGGAAAACAGCCGGTTAAAAGCGCCGCCCATCGTTCGATATTATTCAACCGTGAAATGAACCATCAACGATACTATTTACGCGGCAAATTCAAAACGGCCAAATCTTCTTGGGGGGGGGGGGGAGTTTAAACGATCATGTTTTTGTTGCATACTAGACAGCGCTGCGTTTTGGTCCGTTTTTATTATTATAGACTCTTATTTGCTCGCCGCAGCGTAAAAAGTAGCTAGCGAGCAAGAGAAGGAGATACATAGAGAGTGATAGAGAAGAGAGGGAGGAGGAGAAATAGAACTCACAGAGAGGAAACGATGGCCTTGAAAAAAATATTATACAAAATATACGAATGTTTCAACATTAAAATATACTTTTCCCAGAATTAGCTGACGGCTTGCCTAATCTACGAGGCCGTATCTGAGGTGGTACGTACGAGGACTGAGTAATCGAGGGATCTCAAAACTTTGGAGGTAGGTTAATGGAATTGAATATTTGGTATCAATGGTCGAGGCTCGTGCTATTTGGCAACCAAGTTTTTTTCCCATTTGAAACTATGCAAAAGTATCGATTTATCAGAGATTCGGCGAATCCCCTGAAGATCGGTTATTTTTCGAAGGTCTAAAGGGAGAGAATCCGTTGTTGCCACATTGCACGAGCCACCATGCCACTGCTTGATATCAGTGGCGTAGCGTGCAATTTGGCAGCGTGGTGCTAATTCCATTTAAACCCATGTAAAGGGTCGAATGCGAAGGTGTTCACCGAACACCCAATGCATCAATCTTTTTCATGAGTTCAAATGGACGAACTGCAACGTTGTCAAATTGCACGCCACGCCATGCCACTGCTTGATACATAATTTACTGGAAACTTGCGCGCATTTTTTGCAGTATTTTCGAGAAAGAGATATAGCTCAGTTTGACTCCTGAATGTTTTTACCCCTGCTTTTGCTCTCACATAATTTTCCTTTAAAGTGCACTCACTTTTGTCCTTTAAATATGAGATTAGGGTTTCTCAAAACTAAGATTCATCAAATTCCCCCAAATATAGGCTCGATATTTCATCCAGATCGACGCAAGTGGCTGGAGAAGAGCCAACTCTGAAGTGATAACTCCATGGCCTTTCTCTTAAGTATTACATTTTTCACGCAGTTAATGAATGGAACTGGAGGACGAATTGAAATAAATAATAAGCAGGTAAAATAAATTAAATACAGATACTTTATTTTTAAATCACTTCACGCATTTTGGCGGCATGATCTTCTGTGGCACAGGAACTGTGTGCTCTCTTCACAGTAATTATACAAACAATAAATTATTATAATTTCAAAATTTAATTTAATTTTCATTATCACAGTTTCATTTTTCGTGTCCAGTAAAATTGACTCATCGAAATCAGACTCATTCAAAAACACATATTACTTAACCCTTTTAGGACCAGGTTAGTTCAAGAGAACACCATTTCTCCGTTTTTATACAGGGAAGGTAGTTAACTGTTCGTACTCGATGGAGTTGGAATTGCCTATACGACGAATTGCAGGCGCCCGGACCCTAGCTATTGTAATGCTTTCATTTATATTTGCGTTTATCCGAAATGGAGACTGAATCAATATGAAATAGACTAGAGGAGAAAAACGACGTCTACTCGGGCGCGGCCCATAAAGGGTTAACCAAAACACATAATTTTTTTCTTTAAAAAATTCGAAAACAAATTTTGCAGACTTAAGAGACTTTTTTAAGGTTTTTTTCCTTTCTTAGAGTAATAACCTATACATATGTAATTATGACAGAGGCTCAATACTTTGTATTATCACTTTCACATCGCCTTTATCCGCAAAAAAAGACACTATATAGGTATTTCTATTCCTCTCAGTCTTGTGTTTCACCATCGTATAACTATACTACATCATCAGTCGTTTCAAATTAACTCCCCCCCCCTTACCCACCCCCCCTTTCTGGGGAACAAAATGCGTTGGTTTTACTTTCCACACGATCCCTTATGACATCCTTTGGGAGGCCCGTACCCACCACACTTGCCTGGTGGACATCCACCAGGGCCGTATCCACCTCCACATTCACCACCGTAGCAATCACCAGGATAAGGCCCAGGATGTCTCTTGCACTGCCCCCCTGGACAGCCAGACGGAGGCCCGTAATCACAGCTGTCTCCTTGACAAGGTGGGGGTGGAGGAGGCCCACAATGACCCCCTCTGCAACCTCCAGAGGGTGGCCCTCCAGGATAAGGCCCAGGATGCCTCTTGCACTGCCCCCCTGGACAGCCAGACGGGGGCCCGTAATCACAGCTGTCCCCTTGACAAGGTGGGGGTGGAGGGGGTCCACAGTGGCCGCCTCCGCAGCCTCCGGAGGGTGGCCCCCCAGGATGTTTCTTGCAATGACCACCCGGACACCTACCCATCGCTGGTTTCCCACAAGCACCGTTTGGACAGTGCACGGGTGGAGGGCCGCAATGGTCGCCGGGGCAACTTCCGGGGGGTGGCCCCGCATTACGCTTGCATTGACCGTCTGGGCAGGGCCTGCCACAGGAACCGGAAGAACAGCCTTTAGGTGGAAGGTGGCCGCAATTCCCGTTCGGACACGTAACAACAACGATGCCGTATCCGGTTTCCTCGCATTTCCCTCCGTCGGTGCATCTTTTTGTGCGTATACTGTCTTCCTTTTTTCCTCCGCAGTCTCCGCTGATGCAATCGGCGATCTCTGTCAAAATCGTCGCTACTTCCTCAGAGGCACTGGCACTGCATTCCGATCCAACGCATTCGCGTCTCTTGCGCCTTTTCTCGAGGCCACTGTCACCCTCTTCGCTCGAAGATTGGCTGCAGCTACCGTCCGAGTCCGTGCAGTTGACCTCCAATTTTGATAAAGTCTCCGCTAACTCAGTCTCAATCGGTATGATTTTGCCGACCACCGCGTCACTTGTGGAGATCACAAGCAGCCAGCCCATCATGTGCACTGTTAAAAACTGAAACAAAGTTGAAAATAAAAATTACAGCGCACTGAGTTATAGATCGTCACTTTACGGTCTGAGATCGAAAAAAATGTCACCTAAAATAATCGTTTTCAACCTTTTAAGCTTAAGAGTCATTATTTTGTAACGGGTGGGACATTCGGACGACTTTGAAGTAATTTTTTTCAACTATTTAAGCATTTAAATGAAAAAACTATCCGACCAATAGAAAGGTCTTAACTTCTAGATAGTGATAGGATTTTCAAAATTTAAAAAAAGTCTATCCAAAGCTGAGGAAAGAGCAAAATAAGGGTGCAACGGGTAGGACAGAAAATGGACAAGGTTTTTGAATCACTTCAGAAAAAGTTGAAACTCTGTTAGTTTTGAAGAGATAAAAATTTGGAAAAAATATATTTTAAAGGTGAGGGTATAAGCTTTGGTCCTACATGAAGTTTTTTCATTTACTAAATTATTTTTTTCTAAAAAAATTCAAAAGTAGCGTAACGGGTGGGACGCGTGTGATTTGGTCATTGAAAATAAACATCAAACCTGCTGTAACATCAACATCTTTGACCTTATTAGATTTAGATAATATTTTCGTCTCTGGTTGCATTTTAATGCAAAACAAGACTGCCAGGCACTAATTTTTTAAATTTCAATTTTTGCATATCATGCCCACTTTACTGTAGAATGACCCTTACTTTAAAACTTCCTAAAGGCAGTTTTAGGTTTCAATAAAATTAATTGTTAAAAAGTGTTTCCTGTGATTGAAATTGGTATTGAAAGTTTATAAATGATACATTTATGGGAAATTTACTTCTTGATGTTTGACCACTTTAAGAGGATCTCATCAGACCACAGAGCGTTGGTTATAGTGGCAACTTTATACATCTACTTGACTTGACTCGAACCTGAAAAGTCCCCCAGATTCAATTTGCAATTCAGAAACACATCTTGAACGTAAAAACCAGAGACAAATAGAGACGGAGCACTAAGCTAAAATATATAGGGAAGATTTGAGGCACACTGAATTTTCGGGGATCCAATAAAATAACATGTAGAACAACAGTCAACACCTTTTGATGTCACATGGTGTTGAACGGTGACATTCGGTACACAGAAGGGGATAGCTGAAGGGAAGTGTAGAGGAGGGTGCTCAACATTCAACACCCTGCGACATCAGAAGGGTGTTGTTTTGTTGAATCCGCGAGAATTCAGAGTGCCTCTGCCTATCTTCGTCAATGCCTCTGCTGCAGCCAGTTAGTATTCCATCTCAATTTGTCTCCGGTAAAAACGCCTTAAGATTTGTCGAATAAGTTTCAAGGGATTTTTGAGCAGGAATTACTAAATTTCCAATTCAGAGACGCTTTAGAAACACACAGTTTTTACTCAAGATGATCTCAAGGAGATAATATCAAGGTAGCTTAATCAAGGAAGCGCATTTGTTACCTTGAACTAAACTCTATGGGGATTTCTCGAGAATTGCCGATTTGCGATGAATGTCTCTCGAATTCAATTTTTCTCAATCGACTTGAGTAGGTATTTCTCAAGACAAGTCGAGTCAAACAGATCTCAAGTGAAATGTCTGAATCGGACCTTAACTCCGTTCAAAAGGCATCTGAATGATTGGCGCTTGCAATATTGGCGGTTTTGGGGGAAGGCGGCTTTTTAATTTTTATTTGACTGCCCTTCGTAATGAAAATTTCTTCAAAGTGAATGACCTTTTTGTCGGTTAATTCTTCCTCATTTTTCGGCCCCCTCGAAATTCCACTTATGGCAAAGGACGACAAACGAATGGTTATACGTTAGTGAAAATATATCTTAATTTTGAATATCTTTTCTGATTTTGGTTTTAAAAGAAATGGGCGCTTGTGTGACTCTCCCGGGAAGGTGTCGATATGCAAATACTGTAAAATTACAATTTTCTGGCAAGAATAATGTGAGGATAACTCGAGTGAATTCAGTTATTTAATTCACGCTATAAGTAAGGGTATCTATTATTCATACTCCCAATTCTATAGTGCTGATTGCTGAAGTCTCGCATTGTTTTTAGTGTCAATCAGTCAATTCTCTATCAATCCATGATGGATTATGAGCTAGAGTATTCAAATTATATATTCCAACCGGTCCCATCGATACCCGAAAAGCACGGGCAGATTTGTCTGTTCTCTACTCTCGGAATCTGTAAAAGGAGAGGCGCAACTTTCAACTTTCAAGGATTTTTCCTCAATGTTCTGAACTTCGTTTCTCTTCAGATCAATATTGTGAGTTGTGACTCTTCGCTCACTTGTTTTTTTTTTTTTTTTTTTTTTTTTTTTTTTTTTTTTTTTTTTTTTTTTTTTTACCAAGAAGATGCATTACTTGAGTGGGCAGCATTTTTCTGTGCCAGGATGACGTGATTTCATGGCCATTTAGAAAAAAGAAAACTGACTCCTACAAACTCATTTAATGTCCTTTCAAGCAATTAAGGTGGACGAATTGTCAAAACATTGAGAAACAGGGAAACAATTAATTTTTCGGGCATGCTCTGAAAAAAAAAAAAAAAAAAAAAAAAAAAAATATTTTTCACTACCTCACGAAAAAAAGAAAAGAAAAACCTTCTCAAAACCAAAATTTTAAATTATGAAAGTAACTTTTGGACCAAAAACCATGTCGAGGACACAAGATATAATATTAAATTAATAGAAACACTTTAAAAATATTAGAGAAGTAAAAATTCATTTTTTAAATCTGGGTCCGAGCTGCTCTCTCCAACCCTCCAACCATCCCACAGGGTAAACAATTTATATAGGTCAACTACCTTGGCAATAAGATGGTTAAACAGGATCTTTAGTTGCATATAATGCCATAAGTATTAACAAATAAACCCTTGATTTTTTTTATTAACCCATTTCAATCGGTTTAGGCCAATTACACTATGAACACATTTTGAGATACTTGTATATCTCATCTTGTATTGCTGGTATGGTAAATCCCAAGTATTTACACTTTTCGTCTTTTTTACTGTGGCAAGGGACCAAGACCAAGTTTGTCTTAGAGAGGAACACCTGAAAATGTAAATCACATTATCGTGCACTCGTGCACAGATGGGCACTAAACAAACAAAAACAACTTTCTCATCTGGCCAAAAGTAAATTCAAAGGTTTGGCCAAAATCACCTGTCTAGGATCCGTTTAAACTTTACAGATCCCCGAGGCTTAAGGAGGTACTTACTCATTGCACATTCCCTCTCTTATTCAAGATGAACCGACGCAGTGATGCCGAAAAGTGCAGGGGAAAAATACTTTCCCAACAAATGTGTCAGATTATTTAGCCATAATTTTCACTTGACATCTGGCAAGTCCAAACGATTAGCATACCTGAGTATATTTGATGATTTTCCTAACTCTAACATGAGAGCAGATTATAAAATGAAATACCGCAGGGTTTGCTCGACTGCGATGTTTCACATTTCTTTTCGGAGAATATAAGCAGTTGAGAGCAGAAAAGGTGTAAGTCAAGAATCCTGATTTTGAGAAAATCGCTCTTAAGGTTACTTACTCTCCATTAAAAGTAAGTGCATTTTATCAAATAAATGCTGTTGTTTATGGGAAAACTAAGCGGTGCAAAGGCTTGTAATGTGCACCCAATAAATTACGACGTGAAACCTTTTTAATCCTGGTGTTAATTCAATTTTTTTCTAAAAATGGACCTACGCTACTTTTGCACCCAGCGGCCGGCTAATATGATTAATTGTAAATTACGGAGGGAATTAAGGAACAATAAGCAAGTCGAATAGAAATGAGAAAATATATTCAGACCAGCAATAAATATAAACCGGTTTCATTACATTTTATAGATAGATGCATCTAAGGATCTTATATCATGTTGGTACCCCCATCACTGTACTCAGTCTCCGTTAGAAATTTTTCATAATTTTCACGAGGTCTTAGTGTCCTGCTAAATTATGAAAAGTAAGTAGGTAGTACATTAAAAACTATCAATTGCCTTTCGTAAATATTCTACGACAAAATGGGTCAAAGGCGAGAGAATTTTTCATTTATCAATTTTTTTTATCTTTTTCCCGCGATTAGTTTTTCGAAACCTTGAGACTTGTCAAGAGTGTCTCTTAGTCCTTGCCAAAATACTGCATTAAAATAGCTTGATTCTTTCTAAAAATTCTAGCTGTGGCATCAGACCTAATAAAACGAATTGGTGGCTCAAGAACTAGAGAATTCAAAAAACAGGACATTATATAGTCAAATAATGAAGATAAGATGATGATACTCTCCATAGTCCTCATGCAGCAGTGTAGCGTTTACGCCTGAAAGACTTTGCTTTGTATGTATTTTAAAGTACAATATCCTTAAAGAAAATACGAATGAGAGTCACTTAATTTGTACTCGAAGCATTGCTACCGGCTAAAAAAGCTATCCACTTCTCTTTTCAACGCGTGTATACAAGACGTATGTGTCTCAGACACATACGTCCCATATTCCACTTACAGTCCCATAATCACAAGAGAAAGAGAGATGATTTTATAATACAGCGTCATTCTTATAATGTTCTTTATTTAACAGTGCATGGGAATTTTTATGCAGAAACATTTCTAAGAGGGAATAAAGGGGAGAGAAAAGTTTCCAGCCGAAACTTGTGAAAATTCCCTTTTCGTGTGTATGAGATAAATTGGTCAGATAGCTGAATAAAATCTGTTTTTCGCTCGTTTCAGAGTTGCGTCGACCGAGTCAGCCTATCATTTTCGGTCAATCAATTTTTGTTTTATTTTTTTTTTAACCCTTATACCTACTGAAAGAATCCATAACAATAAGGAATCTTCTTCTCAGCATAGTTTTTAACTCATGAAAGCCATAAAAATTGCGTTGTAATAATGTTAACATTTTTATCTTGTCTCATAAAATCATTCAATTAATTCAGCAGTTCTCTTGGCCTTTGACTGGGAATTACAAAATTAGTTGATGGGTGATGCCAAAGCTTATTGCCTTGGCCAACTCAGCGAAGACAAGCTCTAATTAAATTACAGCTTTTGATTGAAATAAGTTGGGGTAAAATATATACGATGAACGTTTTAAATGTACTTTACCTGAGTCATAATCTATCCTGGTTTCGCACTAAACTATAAATGACGATCTATATGGCGAAACTCGATGATTGAGTAACGAATGTGTTCATTAGGGATCTTGGCGAGAGGAAATAATTGATTATGAATTAGATACACGAATGATTCTTTTCCTTCTTTTACTTTCCATATCCACCGAAGGAAATTGAGGAACAGGAGGAGAGGAATTCATTTTCACGCTCATTTTTTTTTGGGCCAAAAATCGATCGATGGAAGACGGTAGCATCCATCGCGTCTTTCGTTACGTTCGTTATGTCACACACGTGCATACACTTACACAGAGTTGCCGCTTGACGTGAATTTAATGGAATTCCCAAATTCAATGGTTGTTCAACCGGTGTACAAAGATTAAACCGTTTATTTAATTGGGAGGTACTTACAACATTGTATTATTCTGTGATACAACTATGTCTCATTGAAAAAGTTCAATCTGTTATCTTTTTTTAAAATCACCGTTGAGTTTCCAATCACCTACATATATATATATAATGTTAAGTCGGGTTTTTCAAAGATCTTCTATTTACGTAAAATGTAGGAGGGGGGGGGGATTTCCGGCGATGAAGAGCGGTTTATGTGAAAAGGATAGGTGGTAAAAAGTGGGAAATTTATTTTACAATAATTTGTTGACAACTCTCGATGGAAAACAGAACGCTTTTCCGACGCTCGGCGACTTTTTACGGAAGTTTCAAACTATCGAGAGGTACCTATAGAAAGAGGAAGAGTGGGAAAAAATTTGTTATACTTATCCCCATTTTTTCATATCCAATAAGTCTAATCGATGTAACAGACGACTATCGAACGATACCGCTCGATATATCGGAGTGCACGGATCAACTCGTCATTCAGAAACCGCCCCCAGCCCTTCCGTAAGACAGATGGGCAGGCAGACAGGCAGGCAGGCAGGCAGGCACGCAGGCTGACATTAATGCATTTAATTTTAACTTTCTTTAAAAACACAGAATTTCAAACCGTACAGATACTGCCTCATTCCGTGAGTAAAACTTTCAATGCCATATCCATTGTTATAAATCAATTTAGACAAGTCACTTAGTCACCCCCAAGAAAATTCCGAAAAAACCTAAACATTTCTGAAAGAATTAAGAAGGGAAACCGGTATAAAATTCAGAGGCTCTTTTGGTGGGCCCTGCTAGCGGCGCAATATCGGTGTTTCGCATCTTGGCAACAGCGCGTATCATGCGATGATCGGAGATGAGAGTGTGAGGTAGCAATTCTATCCACGAGCGATTACACTGATCCGAATTTATTGAACGCATCGGAATTGTTACAATGTAGTCAAAATCACACTTGGATAGATACAATTTAGCACCTTAAAAAAAGAGGGGGGGGAATCCACCTATAAAAATAGTCACAATTTCTTTGAAAATGTAGACGGCTGAGTGAGTGGCTTAGTATTGAAACCCTTAAAAGTTTATAAGATTAGCAAGCATGGCAAAACAGGGACTCACACAACTACATTCATCAGCGGCTTTTTACCAAAGAATGAAAGCAAATTAATGTTCTCCAGTCATCCCCTACAATTTCAACGATCAGCTGCGTCTATGTAATACTAAAATATTTTACGTGCGAAATTGTTAAGCCTTTTTTTTCAAAGGTGCATCCATGAAACACACTAAAATTATTCTAATTCGGGTGAGTTATAGCTTTTAATATCATGACAACCCTCTTTCCCTGTTTTCTATTTTTAAATCTTTTATCACTGTACTGTCCATTTACATTAACATTGATGCCATTTTTAAATAAGTCACCGAAAAAAGTAGTATTCGAGTAATGAAGCAAGACTTTGGCAACATTTTGAAAACATGTGTAATCTTGCCAAAATCTTGCTAAAAAGTACCCGAAAAAAAAAATGTTAGGACATTTTTTTTATAATATCTAAAAAGGACTTCTTAAAAAGGTTCAGAGCTAGATTTCTTTAGGAAATACGTCAGAAACATTTTAAACATATTTGCAAAAGTGGTTTTTGATAGATTTTTTTTTTTTTTTTTTTTTTTTTTTTTTTTTTTTTTTTTAAGGTTATTTTAAAGTTGGAAAAATTATTTCGGCAAACAATTGTCATGAGCATTCATATACTTCAAAAATATTTTTGAAAGATTTAGAATATATTCCTGGCAAGGCTTTGACAGGAATTTAAAGATATTTTTTAAAATATTTGTTAAATGTAAAAAGCACCTAGTTGGCTCAGTAGTCTTCCAGGAATATTTGGCCGAGGAAATGAATGACCAAATTTTGATGTTTTTCTGCATGGGCGAGATAAAGTTTTATTCACTCCTTCAAGTCTTTGATGATGACGATGACGATGACGATGACAACGACAATGACGATGACGATGACGATGAAGATGATGATGACGATGACGGTGACGATGAAGATAACGATGTCAATGTCGATGACGGTAACGATGTCGATGACGATGACGATGAAATTTTTTTTTTGTTGAAGTTTCTTTCTTTGTTCTCAAAATTACAGCGTGTACGAAATTCATATGTATAATAGGTTCCGTTTACCTCATTTTATTCTTGAATCAGCTTGGATAATTGATTTTGTCGATGGAGGTTCGCTTTCGCAAGGTTGTCTCGTGGTATTAAAACATGTATTTAGCATTTTCCATCTGATACTCATACCTCTGTCTTTCTCGGAGTAATTTACACTTAGAAATTTCGATATCTTTCCTCGTTTTTCACATAGGCGTTCTACATTTATTCGAGTAAGTATTTTACTTCATTTGATCCATTTCCCCCTTATTATTATTTTTTTTCAGGGGATAGTAATCATACGAATTATTACTCACCAGACCAAAGCTCATTAAACAATCCTATTTGCTTTTTCTTCCTTAATCTGATTTTTTAGCTTGTTTATTTATTTTTTATTTATTTTTTTAAATTAGCGTTTGAGGTTACCAAGCCCACGTACTAAAGAGTTAACGCGCTACGGTTTCCAATGCTCTCATCCGCGTTTCGATCAAAATTCTGGGGATGGAGCGTCAGGTTTCGATGGCCGAAACTTGATTTTTCAAAAGATATATCGTCCAGTGGAAACACAAGGGTTTCGTTCAAATAAGTTCTATACGTCTAAAAAGCCAACTTTTCATGTGATCAAAAAGCCATTTAACCCTATCAGTGCTGAGTTATGAAAGAGTAGTTTCACAAATCTTGAATCTGCACCAGTGAATCGAATGAATTTTTCTCATATCATTTCATGTGCACGTAATTTTTTTTTTTTTAAAGTTTCCTAAGAATATCAATTTTAACGGAACGTCCTCTAAATAGGTATGTGGAGCGAGAGATATCATCACACATCGGATAAGTAGAAGATTAGTTGAACTGTATGCTCACTTATGTATAATGTATGCCACCCGAGGAAAGTTCATCTTTCCCCCTTGTCAGCTTAATTAGATCCCAATAGATCCTGCACAGTTCCTCGACACATAAAATTGTTCATTTCTTCTGTAAACATGATCTTACAGCCTTTTAGTTTAGTATATTAAGAGGCGAATACCTTTTGGTATCCACGTCATAACTTACCCTTGTTAACCCGTTCGGTCACCATGGGTCCTCTAAGAGACTCATTAACTTCAAACACTTAACAACGCAAATAATTAACTTAAACGAACGATATTGAGTTCATTGTTTCTTTTAATAAGGCCTATTCATTATCTTAAGATCCAATGGTCCTACCTATCTCCCCCCCCCAATAACAAAAAATCAGCTGAGAGAGCGAATGAGCTCAGAATATTCTTATTTCCTCCTCAAAATTTCAATATTAATGACTGAACGGGTGAAAATCGCAACAAAAACAACAACAAAAATTGAGCTATAGCTCATAAAAAACAGTGATCCATTTGAAAGCAAGGGGATCGGAAGGTTGGGAAAGAAGAAATTAAATATAGCGATCACAGCCACAATGACGGGTAGTGAATGGTGATCTTTCGATATTTAGGTACCTACTTCTTATAAACTTCCGAACTCTTCAAATAATCGATACTTTTCCATAGTTTCTTTCCTTGTGAGAGAAGAACGATAATTGATTTACCTCTAGCCAGATAATAAGAACATTTTCCTGATGGGAACTAAAGAATAGGATGTCTTTTTTTTCTGCAGATCTATGTTTGTCTCAGCATTCCTCCACTTTGCGTACTAGCAGTCAATTAATTAAAGAATGGGACTAAAATATGTGGTTCCTCACGATCCCAAGCGGCCGAGCACATATATTTCAGTCCCATTCTTTAATTGACTGATAGTACATAGAACTTACATAACGTAGTCATGAAAAAGAGATTTCATAGTAAAAATCGAGCCAGTTAATGCTCACTAGATTAAAAGTTAGGTACAAACCGACCACTTTTGTTGATCAACAAACAAAATAATAATGATAAAAAAAAAAAAAAAAAAAAAAATTACAATAATTGAAGCGGATCTATAAAGATCTTTAAACATCTCGTTTGGCAGCTCTCTTTTTCGCGAGGAAGAGAGAAATTTAGTGTTGTCAAAGGTCAAGGTTAGAGATTCCAAACGAATGAGTCGATTGAACAGGAATTAATCGATTAGAAAAAGTGTGAACTGCATGCTTCCCCTTCCTCACATGCTTTGAATCAGAGCGGGAAAATGCTAGTTTCAAGCGGGGGCGCAGTTAAACTCTTTTTCTCCCCCCCATCCCCCCTCCCCCCATCCCCCCACCCCACCCCCCCTCCCCCATACCACCAGTAGTATAGTCCCGCTCTTATAGACCCCTCTCATTTAACATTCCTCTTCACCTTGACAATAGGCAGAAAATAGAGTACGCTGAGAGCACCAAACAAATTTGACGATGCAATTAACACCTTAAGTGGATGGGACGGTCGTGTCCGGAATTTTTCCCCTGCGAACAAGGTATTTGGCTCGATTTATTTTTAAAATCTGAATCATTCGTAGCCCTGACTTTGAACTTGAGTGCACGCGCGGAAAGTGTCGAACGACCGTGAATAAATGTATCTAGTGAAAAATCATCACGATTTTTGGAGTATCAATCATGGAAATTTACTTTTTGGTGAGTGAATCGTTTGAGAGGACTTAATAGCTAGGGATTTCCCATTTATCTAGCCCTTCACTGCGCAGCGTTCCTCCAGAGGAACAATTAATTTATTACCCACTAGCAGCCAGTATAATCTAAATTTGACGTTGCTGCGCGTTGGGTCACTTACGGCACTTATAAGAGCGTTGAAAAATAGTCCACAGTCCCGAAAACAGAGAGAGCTATACGTATGAGATCTCACATCAAATCATGAAAAATCAGGTCAACGGCAAAATTGTCACTTGAATCAAAAAACGTCTTTTCATTATAATGACTGTCAATTATTTATCGGTGATCATTTTAAAATTCCTTTCAACAATTTCTTTTTCTTTTTTTACCAAAAAAAGCAAATTTTAATTGAAAAAGAATATAAAAATCTCGTCTTCTTGTATGCGTTTTACAGCATGTTGAAAAAATGGCGGAAAATTACATTTTTGAGCATATAGATCAACAAATAACACAATGGTTTTTTTTCTACTATTTTTCCCACTATTAGGGTGACTAGATAAATTGAAAAATTCAAGTTTCGTCAAAAAAGAAAAAAATGCGCAGTGGAAGGGCTAGATAGAAAAGAGAGTACAGTGTCATATGGTGTATGAGCAATCAGTAAAAAAAAAAAACAAAAAAACAAAAAAAAACAAAAAAAGCAAAAAAAAAGACAGATTACCAGAACCACAATTATTTGTGAATCAAGGTAAGGGGGGTGGTATAGCACTATACTGTTACCTGAATTCTAGATTTTGTACTATACCATAGTTCTTGAAAATGTTGAAGAGATTCTGGCACTACTGTGACCATCTTTTGATAGTGACTCCAAATTTTTCTGGTAAAAGTATGAGTCTCCGCTGTTCTCATATCGTTGTGCTTCTGGTAATAACATTAGAATTTAGGAATTGTTTTTTTTCTTCAATGTATCACACCTTATCCCAATCAAAAATTGAAGTGTGATTTCTGATAAGGAAGAGCATGCAAGCACAATTTTACCCGAAAATATTGGTACCTACCTACATTGAAGCCACTCTCTCTTTTTTCTCATTTGCTCAGTTAATACGCAACGCAGAACTTGTTTGTGGGTAGGCAATACGTACTAGGTATTTGCATCGTGTTTCTTGCACATAAAAAATCTACAAGATCCTTTTATTGGAAATGGTTTCTATCATAGTTCCACCGATCCTAGATAATTTGAAATGAGAAGCACGGCTACATAATGTATCGGTAAATTTTATACAGATTTTTTCAGCCACCACGGCCATTGAAATCGGTAGAAAATCAAAGTCGTCACCCACCGAGGAAACTTCAGTCATATGCTAGCTCAATAAGTCCGAGTGAGATGGAAGCAGACATGTAGGGAACTCTTTCTCACTCGGACTCACTGAACATAATATAGCCTAGACTGCGCCGGCTTTGGTGGATTACAACTTTAATTCTCAACCTACATATCTTTCAATGATTGACGACTCAAAGAATGCGTACAAAAGTTACAAAGTTACTGATGTATAGTAATTTTGTCATTTTTTTCAAATGATCCGAGAATAATGAGGAAGGAGCTGCCGCGGCACAGAGTGCGTTGATCTACAGATGAGCAACTCATCCGTGACAACCCTATTATCTTAACCCCACTACTGCACCCATTTTCTGAAGGTCTTCCAAATTCGTCAAAAAATATGTGTTACAGATCTTGGCATTCAAAATCCGTCGGTATGTGTAAAAGGCCAGTCTCTTCCTCCGCCATTAAGGTTGCGATTTCAAGAGCTTTTATTGAATTAAATGAGTGGGTTTTAGAGTTTTTTTTTTTTAGATCCACCATAGTAATTCTTCTATCTTTGCCCCCCCCCTTACAGCTGATTAGATATTCAATTTATCGATTGTTTTACTGTGAAGTCAACGCAACGGCTGGCCAACAATCACAACAATGCACTCGATCACTCATCGGTTGGAAGTGCAGCACAAAAAAATTTGTTTGGTCAAAATTGCAAACACATGCTAAAAGCAGAAAATAAGTAACATTTAAATACCAAAAATTACATTTTGAAAAATGCCAATTTAGCAAAATATATCGCTGATTTTTCAATAAAAATTACTTGTTAGTCAAGAAAAAAATGTTGCTAAATCAGCAATTTGTTTTTTTTTGTTTTTTTTTGGTAAATTAGCATTTCCTAAACTGATTTTTTTGTGCAATGTAAGGGTTACTCCCTGCAGTTTTTAACAATTTTTTTTTCCAATTTTAACATTTGTATTTTTTTCTGTGAGCTGAGATATAGATCTCGCGTATCGTTCCTATAACTAGGAGTCTCTTTCACTCTCCCGTGATCCTCATGCATAGCCATCACTTGCTGCGGTGTCGAAATTCGTATACAGGGCCTTTTTTACGACATTCTACTATCAAAGTCGAATTATAAAATGACGTGAGCGATTCATTTGGAAGTTTTTCTGCCAAAAATTAACCCTTTATAATGACCAGGTTAGTTCAAGAGAACACCACTCCTCCGTTTCTAGAAGGAAGGTAGTTAACTGTTCGTGCTCGGTGGAGTTGGAATTGCCTATCCCACAAATTGAAGGCGCTTGACGAGACCTTATCTTGCGGTGTTTTCATCGATAGTGGCGTTTATCCGGAATGAAGACTGAGACAATGTGAAATAGACTAAAGGAGTTAGAAAACCGAGTATACTCGGGCTCATAAGGGGTTAATAATAATAATAATAAAAAAAATGTCCCTGCACACAATTTCAGCGATGAGAATGAGATAGCAGTACATGGAGACTACGTGAGAGTGAGAAAGATAATTAGAACACTCAAACGAACTTTTTCACCGA
Organism: Trialeurodes vaporariorum; assembly: GCA_011764245.1. Taxonomy (NCBI): domain Eukaryota; kingdom Metazoa; phylum Arthropoda; class Insecta; order Hemiptera; family Aleyrodidae; genus Trialeurodes; species Trialeurodes vaporariorum. The sequence goes on along the minus strand of VMOF01000002.1, from coordinate 34,589,316 downwards.
ATACCGTCATCAATAAAACCTTCCATAGAAAAAGAACCAATATGGAATGGGTCATTTTTCATCATTATTTTGTTTTTTGCTGAGATGAATAAAATTCAGATTTCACAGTATATCTTCTGTTTGTTTCATTATTTTCCAGACAGTAGTCCTCACATATCAATTATCGCTCACATATTGCGATGCAAGAGGATCGATCCAATATGACCATCCTGACGAGAAGAGCGCTGAAATAATATCAGCGAATGACGATGAAATTTTGGACGTGGCTGAGAACGTAGTTTTCCGCCCGTATTTCAATCACAACACCCACCACGGCCATGGCGTGGCCTCTCCTTATCTCGGAGTGTCTCACCACAAGCATCCGAACGTAGCATTGCATCCTTACCACGTTCCTCTGGCCCAAGAAAAGGTATCGCTGCAAAACGTCGACCAAGGTAGTATCATTGACCCAAAACTGCAGAGTAACCTTATCCGAAGGAGTTACGCTTCAACATCGGGTGGGTCCCCAGTTAATACTCATATCTATCATGCTCCCGTATCAGCATCTAGCCCCTCTGGTCAATACTATTACTATGCAACCAACAACCCTGTAGGCTCTGCGAATGGTCTTCCTTACGGCCAGAGACCCATTGATACTAGCAAAGGCAGTGTGCCCTTACCGATGTCTCCTAGTCAAAATGTTAAACCTGCGTTATCCAGTAACAGCTATGCCACGAAACACAGCACGGGTGCGGGACCTCAAAATTGTTATTGCTTGCCGGCCAATATGCCAAGTCACGTGGTTCACCATAAGCCCAGCCCTGTCGATTCCTACTATCAAGATTATGTCAAGGAGGTGATAGCTTATTATAATAATTATTACAATCAGTATGGAAAAACTTGAAGTTTCTAGAGTTTTTCTGGAAAAGAATAGGCAGATCAGTGGCAATAAAAGAATGTGGAAAGCTGTTGAGTACAGAGATGGCTTGGATATTCTTCGATATCATTTTTTTATGCGGATTCCTGGGCCAGTTGCAAGGGTCTATAGAAACTGAACTTGAAATTTGATTCTCAAATATTTTAGATTTTTCCACGTTACTCGAAAACCGTTGTTGCCAATTAACTTGTTCTATTGATCTATTTCGCGTGTAGTAACCAAGAAAATTATATTACAGGTATAGGTATGCCTACCAGCATTGGAGTGTCCGTAATGAAGCTCACTCACACATAAAGAGCAAGTATACTAAATCAAACACAAAAGTTTTGGCAGTCAAGAATTCGAGATAAGTGGCGAATCCTCGTGTATAGGTAATCAAATCAACCTCCTGCGCTCTGTAAGCATTCCTGAATCCTGACTGTCAAAACGTTTGCGTTTTTGCTATTTCACAGTTTACAAATCACATAGAAAAACGAATGAGATCATTGTCACGATTTTTTCTCGAACAGCAATTTTCTCATTGTCTCAGTTCATTGTACGCGCCGTAAAGGTTTCTTAAGACGGTCACCGGGCTCCTCGCTAAAAATCCATTCGATTTTTGCATGAATGAAAACCGGTTTTCCTTGGCAAAGTCAACTGACCCATCTATTTCTCATTTATATATTTAAATATGTTTAATTTGTTCGTTCATTAACTTATTCATTTATCTATTTATTGATTTGTTATGTTGTTTGTTTCTTTTTTTTGTTTGTTTTGTTTTGTTTAAAAAAAAACGTATTTTAACTCCTTCCCGGTTTGCACAGCACAATGAATATAATGTTCGGAATTATAATGTTGAGTGAGAAGGATTTGATTCTTAGAGAGAAAGCTATGGAACTCAAAATGAAAATTCAGAGCAGGCGAGGTGGAATTGGCGGTACAGAGGGGGGAGGGGTAGAGGGGGCGGCTGCGAAAGTGCGGATGAAGACGGCAAGACGCTCTGCGTAGTAATGTAGCGTTTACTTTGGGCGAAGATAGATAAACAGCGCAGCGGTGGGAGATGATCAAAATGAACGCCTTCAATTTGAGAAAACGCAACCCGATGTCGAGGAAATATGTTGTTGTCTTTGCAAGCGTTTTGAGCCATCAAAAAAATCTTGGTCCTAGGACTCATTGCAACCTGCAAGTTACGTCACAATAATCAGTCAGAGCGAGGATTCACTAATTGTGGGCAACTTTACGGTAAATCCGACGACCAAGATTTTATGGGCCCTGCTGGTCGATCCTTCGAGTAAGGGGTGAAAGTTGTGAGTCTTCGCAAACGTGCGTCCGAAAACGCCCCTCTTTTGAGCGACAGCCCCCCAAAGTTTTGAAAAATTGACGGTTTTTTTGGAATAGCGACCACTATTATGAACCTAATGTCCTAAAAATTGGTGTCCCCCTGTCCCTTGGTAATTTTACGTGTAGAATCCATTGATGACCTCAAGAAATTCAAAAATTGAGTCTGACTGTACTTTTCACGCAATCTTGTACCTTTAACGGCACGAATTTTATGTCATAGATTAAAAATGTGAAGAATTAGTACCGAAATCAGATGCAAAAAACCCTTAGAAAGATTTTTGGTCCTCCTTGTTTCGCGTTTTAAGCGAGATAATAGCTGCACAGTGTGGAAAGCGCTTTTATCATGAAAAGCGGCAGTGAGTACGCAACCCGCCTCTTCGGTGCTTCTTCGGGTTGGCCGCTATGGTAAAAGCGCTGACTTTTCCACACTGTGCCGCGATTATCTCGCTTAAAACGCGTTGTATCGAGGGAAACAAGGAGGACCAAAAATCTTTCTAGGGGTTTTTTGCATCTGATTCCGGCAATTATTCTTCAAATTTTTAATCCGTAACATAAAATTCGTGCCGTTAAAGGTACAAGATTGCGTGAAAAGTACAGTCAGACTCAATTTCTGTATTTCTCGAGGTCATTAATGGATTCTACAAGTAAAATTACCGGGAGACACCAATTTTATAGTGGTCGCTATTCCAAAAAAACTGCAAATTTTTTAAAATTTTGGGGGCTGTAGCTCAAAAGGGGGGCGTTTTCGGACACACGTTTATTGTGAAAAAAGTCTTACTTTGACTTGTAGAATCCGCCCCTGAAATATTCTGGAACAGTTTTCCAACACCTGTATACTTAATATTTATGCATGAAAGCCGCTATAAGGCGCCTTCATTATCCATTGACGCAATGGGGCTCTCGCAAACTTTTGTCACAGGTGATTGAAGAATGTAAAAACTTCTAAAAATGACAATGAGTGCACTAATAAATCACGTAATTCACTCTCAGAATCGGGCTTAATGGTGGAGATATGCGGTTATCGTGGTAGATTCCTTTCTAATTTGAGACATATCTCTGTGATTCCAAAGAGAAAGTGACAAATTAAAGAGGAATCTCGCACGATAAATGTGTAGCTCCGTTACAGCTGTTTTCTGAGTTTATTGCTGAATTTCATACTCTTTTAGAGTGATTTTCGTTATTTTCACTGGTTTTTACCTTCGATATCACTATTCATTTGCCTGTTGCAAAAGTTTGCAAGAGCCCTTTTGTAGATGGCACAGTGACCTCATTAAGGTGTTTCCAGGCAAAACTTTTCCATATTTCAATCTGATGAATAGCACCACTGGTTACTTTAGAGGAAAGCCGTGTTTTTGGAATTTTAAATTGATAAAGAAAAGAAAAAAAGTGAAATCCAAATACGCCGGCTCTTGAGTAAGTTTTGTACGTAATTTTTTAGCTCCAAATGAACAAAATGAAAGCCTTTGTATTGGAAATAAATTTCAACATAAGCTTAGTCAGTGCGAGTGAGTGTGAGCGAGGCTATATCCATCAATACCACCCATAGAAAAGAAGAAGACAAAAAAGAAAGGAAAACCTATGCTTTTGAGGAAAAGCTAACTTCATATTCAGAAAGTGACCAATGCTAACCAGCTCGAAAAATTTTCTAGTTATGCCAATGGATACCCGTCAAGGTGGGAAAGTTATAAAATACGAAACGTTACATTGGTCAGCTTATCTCGAGGAAATGTTTCATGGAGCTTACATTACTTTCTCTAGCTGCACGCAAGTTACATAAAGCTCTTATCTTTCTCATATTTTCCAATCTGTCTCAGTCTTCCGATCAGAATTTTTTTCTGTGGGCTCTTCTGTCTGATCCTATTTGGTCATTATATTTTCTTGTGAACCTCCAAAGGTCCAGGGACTACAGGTTAGGGGACACCTGTAATATTGTGATCAGCAAAAAATAAAACCAAATTACAAAGGTAGAAAGGAAAATGTAAAAAATCAAAGGCACTGTCATCAATGTTATTAATTCACCCGCTTTCTAGAATATGTATCATGTTCATTGAAATATTATATTCCATTCATGAGAAGCTTTGAGATCCAAGGGGTTTTACGAATCCATGCACCAGATTCTCTATCATCTCTTACAGACAGAATGTTCATTTGACTTAATTACTAGTCTTTTTTGTTAGTTTTTAGATTGTATTGTTCAGTTTTTTTATTGATATTATACACTGTAGAAATACATATTTTTGTTTGGTGATGCAGCCATTGTTATTCAGTAAAATTTAAGTATCAGTAAATACCTTATTGAGCCATCTTTTAACGATTGATTGTTTTGTATTATGCATAGAGGGAAACATGATATCTTTAATTTAACTGAAATAAAATATTTGAGAACCTTGATCTGCGTTTAATTTTCAAAAGCAACAACTACACTTTTAATGTAAATGCTTGCATAAAGTGATAGTCCATCAAAAGTTCAAACCATCCAATTAGTCAAGAAAGGGATAAAAGGAAGGAGTTCCTCTCATAGAATGATAAAATTGTAAGTAGGTACCTTCAAATTCAATTTTATGTATATACTTACTGCCTAAGTGTCTAGCCTTGTTCAACAAAAGTCAGTTTAAAATTCAAGGATTCTGGTGAATATTAGTGTTGGAAACGTGTCCATAAGGAAAAAAAAGTTAACAAGAACAAAATGATCAAAGAAAACCTTCAATAAAAATGAGGTTTCAGACTTATACGAGCAGTCGCATAAGTCCTGTGTCAACAATTTGACGCAACCCGCAATACAACACACTTTTAACTATCTATTCTTTTCTCAAAACCAAGAGAGGTTTAGGTTACCTGTAATACGAGCTGCGTCAATAGTTGATGCAGGACCTATGCGACTACTTGTGCTTTTATGTTGGATCAATGCAGAATAATTTTGGCTTCATATTAGACCATTGCAATGAATAGGTACTATAAGTTTTTTAGAAGTTCTGAAAAAGTGGAAGTATAGGAAGGCAAAATAATGAAAACAAATTTAAGACAAATAACACATTCATCTATTTACTTTAAATTAAACATATAAATCTAAAACATTAGATTCTAATTTGAAACATTTAGCACATAAGGGTTGTTTAAATTACATTTCGTAAAAAAATAGCAATCATTTTATTGTACAAAACCGATTTACAATATCAAATTCTTTTGATTAAACTTTGTAAAATAAAGTATAACATGTCAACTACACTGAAAGTGTCAATAATCTTTCTTTACATAATATAATTTAAAGGTGAACGAAATTAAGCTTTTACGTAAAACCATTTTACAAGGCACATATTTTTTTACTATAACAAGAACATTACGGAATGAAAGGAGCCATAAAATGATTGGGTGAGTGAAGGAAAAGAGGGGCTAAAATTTTTGCAAAGTTGAAGAAAGATGGGAAAAAGCACGTCACCAATTAAGTCAACAAAGGAAGAAATGCTCCAAACATATTGACTGAAACTTGACAATTACCAGGGAAAGAAACCTCCAATTTAAATACACTTTACTTTTAAAATAACACGAACCTTGAAGAAAAGAAGACGAGTAATAAAAAAAAGGGCCCAGAAACAATTAGAGTCAATGAAGAAATCAAAATTAAAACAGGCAGAAAAGCTACCAAACTAGGATGAGGTAATGTCATGAAAATGTAAATAAATGCGAGGACAGAAATATTTCAAGCAAAATTGAGACAAAATTGAAACGAAATATTTGAAGGCAGCGAAAAATTTTAAGGGTAGGAAAGGGGTTCATTCAAAATCGGCATTTTTCGCCCACTGCTTGTTTTTGACGAAACTTTGGGAATCGATTGAGTATACTATTAGTAGTGAATCCTGAAATTTTCGCGACCTAAAACCAATTTTTAGAGGGGGGCGGGGGGTCAAAGTTGAAACCTTCAAACTCAAATATCTCGCTAACGAATAAAGCTTTTGCAATGTGGTTTGCGCGAAAAAACGCGAAATAAAATTTCCTTTCTTTTGACTACCCACATTTTCGACAAAATTTTGAACAAACACTCGCAATTTGCAATTTTTTGATTTTCAGGCTCAAAATTTTTTACAAATTTTGAAATTCTGAAAAAACGCATTCTTCGATTTTGATCTCTATGAGATATGTTATTCTCTAGAGAATTTGCTACAATTTAGTCCAAACCGCATGTTGGGGAAACTTTTCGTTTCTGAGTTATGAATTTTTAAACTTTCAAAAATCGCAATTTTAGCGTTCTCAGTGACAGCGACGAAACCTAAAAAAATAATTTCTCCGCTTCTAATCAACAAAACTTGATGAAAATTGGGATTTGGGGGTTTTGAAGGTCGTAAAATTCAATTCTGCTATCAGATTTGAAGAATTTTGAAATCCAAGATGGCTACCAAGCAGATGGGTTTGCAGCCATCTTGGATTTCAAAATTCTTCAAATCTGATAGCAGAATTGAATTTTACGACCTTCAAAACCCCCAAATCCCAATTTTCATCAAGTTTTGTTGATTAGAAGCGGAGAAATTATTTTTTTAGGTTTCGTCGCTGTCACTGAGAACGCTAAAATTGCGATTTTTGAAAGTTTAAAAATTCATAACTCAGAAACGAAAAGTTTCCCCAACATGCGGTTTGGACTAAATTGTAGCAAATTCTCTAGAGAATAACATATCTCATAGAGATCAAAATCGAAGAATGCGTTTTTTCAGAATTTCAAAATTTGTAAAAAATTTTGAGCCTGAAAATCAAAAAATTGCAAATTGCGAGTGTTTGTTCAAAATTTTGTCGAAAATGTGGGTAGTCAAAAGAAAGGAAATTTTATTTCGCGTTTTTTCGCGCAAACCACATTGCAAAAGCTTTATTCGTTAGCGAGATATTTGAGTTTGAAGGTTTCAACTTTGACCCCCCGCCCCCCTCTAAAAATTGGTTTTAGGTCGCGAAAATTTCAGGATTCACTACTAATAGTATACTCAATCGATTCCCAAAGTTTCGTCAAAAACAAGCAGTGGGCGAAAAATGCCGATTTTGAATGAACCCCTTTAAGTAAAAAAGGCAAATAAAGACAAAAATGGGAATGACAGGATAGGTAAAGTTTCACCAATTACCCTGACCAGGACGAGGGTAAAAAAAACTTACCTACAACATTTTAGTGGCTACTGCCACTTATGCTTTGAAATTAATAAATGTAATGGAGAAAGTGTAGTTACAATAAAGCCGATGGTTTTAAGTAGAAAATTAAAAACAAAATAAGAAAAAGAGATCTTGAGAAGCAAATGTGACTTGCAGTCATAGAAATGGAGCAACAGAAAAATAAATCCTTTCAAAATTTGAAAAGGAAAATAAGATATAGTTACACTTGCTCTCTGAAAAAGCCAAAGCAAACAAGCTGCAATTAAGTTCAAACAATAAACAAATTGGGGAATGTTTTAATCAATAGAGGAATGTTTACAATGGAATAAAAAAAGTGGCAAGCCATTTTGAAAAAATAATTTTGCAATAATTAGAGAAAGATTCTTTCTCTGGATGTATCATAGTCATAGTGTAACCATTAAGAGCCAACTGGTGCACTGGTGCACACACAAGGACATCAAAATAAAGAAAAAAATGTTGCCATGAAATCGATATTTTTGCTCTGTCAAGAAGTATCACATTCTTACAAACTACTGATTCAAAGACAACAGTCCTTATGGTTGGTGATGTATGTGCCTTGAATGTTTCCCAGTTTCAGAGATGGGCTAATAGGAGAGTTATCGGTAATCGTCAAACCTGTGGATGGTGATTAATTGTAGTCTTCACAGATTTAAAATAAGCTTGAGGGTCATTTCGATTAGATCTAATTCTTTTGCAACTACATAATATGATGGGCGACAAGTAAAAAATGAGCCCTGATTGCCGTATAATCACCCTCCGAAAAAACGACAATTACGATTACGTGGTTATTGATTACACAATTTTTGTTTTTTTGTTTTTTTTTCATCCCCCATTTGCCAAACTCTGCCCAGTTTAACAGTGTATTTTTTACAGGGAAATAGACTCAACTCAGTCTGAGGTCTAACAATCACTACACTACCCATTGCTATAATACTGTTTTGTATGATATCAAAATGTCTCATTTACTGGTCGAAGTTTCCATAAGATACATTAGATGCTCAATTTTTATAACAGGGCTCTGATTTGGTGGTTGAAAGCAGGAAAAATAAAAATGAAAATGAAAAAAAGGGATTACTGATTCTTGAATTTCAATTTTAAATGATTGATAGATTCAATTTTCAGAGATTTCTATTTATTAGCTAGTTGCAGCAAAATTATAAACAGAAACTTGATAAATTAAATTAGAATATTCTCTCTGCAGAAAAATAGAGAGTAAATTAATAAAGAAAAAGTCAAGTTCTCCGAGCTGGTTCAAGACGCATTACTCGAGAAAGGAAATTTAAAAAAAAAATTTGATCTAGGGAGGAAATGAGAATTAATTCACAATGTTTATTGTCAAAAGTAATCACAGCGAAGATGAGATAAAATGAAAGAGGGATGGTTAAGTTAGTAAATCAATACTAAGAGACAGTGACAAAGGTAAGGTGGAATAGACTAATTAACGCAAAATTTAAGAAAAATTTACAGCAATTTTAAAGAGAATACTGTTCAAAGTTAGGAATAGGGTGGAACCACAGAAGAGCAGAGCTGCCGTTCCGTGTATACTTAAAGACATTTTTCAATGATTCCGTAGGTTGAGAAAAGATTACATGGTTCAGTTTGGTGTATGACTGTAATGCACAAAAATACTCGCATCTGTAATTTGTAATCTGTTTTCTCAACTGATGGGGTAGTCGACGACTGCAGATATTTCAATAATTCAAAGGCAATTGCACTGATTGAGAAAAAGATTACAGATGCAAGTATTTTGTGCATTACAGTCATGAACTGAACTGAACTATGTAATCTTTTCTCAACCGGTGAAATCATCGGTGAATTGAAAAAAATGCCATTGAATATATACGAACAGCCGCACTGTAGAAGAGATCAGGGTTGTGTTCTAAAAATTAGAATTAAAAATAAAATAATTGATCTCTTACAGCTAATATATGAGAAAAACAGCTCAGTTTTTCACTTAGCTGAAGTATCAAAGAAATACCATTTTGATGACTAAGAGCTACAAAAATGTAAAAAAAAAAAAAACAACCCAAAGAATAAAAATTAAAGTAAGTACTACTTAGAGGTTTTTCGCTTATAAGTTAACATGTTTAGTTAACATCCACCACCAATAAGTCAATTTTTGTAGGTAGTCCGCGACCCCACTGACCAGTCTTGAAATGATCATGAAACACTGTTATTAGGTGTTTCTGCCTTAAATTAGCTAGGAGTTCCCATCTAGATCTATACTACCACTGAAAAGTTTGAATAGGTGTGACAAATCATTCGTTTGGAGAGTGTTTTTGTTTTAATCTTTCTAAAGTCTGTTGTAATCTTTGGCTAGAATTCTTACTATTTTGAATACAATCAAGAACAGAAAAAAAGAGGCAACAGAAAGTCAAACAGACAAGAAGTACATATTTTGATTATAATCTCGACTTAATTAGAAAATCTCACCAAGTGGTGGCAGTAGACCACCGCAAAATTAAACAAACCAGCTGGCCAATCATTTTCTTCATCCGTTTCATGATTTTGGCAGTTGAAATCGGAAGTTCTATTTTTCCTATTTTTTTACAAGAAAAGAATAAGTTTAGGAATAAGATAAAAAAAACAAAAAACAAAAAAAACCACGCACTGATAAAAATACTGATAAAATTCACAATTTTCAAAAATTATCAACATAATTTACCAACTGAATTATGCCAAAGTATTGAAACAAGAATAAAAATAAAAAATTTAAAAGATCAAAGTTTAAACAAGGTTATTATAACTTTTCCTTATAAATTTATGTCAACTTTTTTATAGATTCATAAAGTAGAAAAGTTATAAAAAGAAACGATTGTCATCAAAATGGAGAGAGTGCCAACATTTTTAGGAAACATTTTAAAACTCATTTTAAAACAAGCCGATAGAGAATGAATAATACAACAGAAAATTTCAGCTAAAAAATAGTTGCTATACACGTACAACGAGTTTTGGGGGGTGAACTTGTAAGATGGTACATATCATAATAGGAATCGGATACGTTACATCAAATAGGCTTGCTATGGGGCTATTGCAAACATTTGCTGTAAGCGATTTAAAAGTTGTTTCACAAGTAAAAACTTGCAAAAATAACGATGGTAGCACTAAGAACTCACAAGATCCACTCCTAGACTCATAAAATGCATTTAGATGCGTGAGTGTGATGGCAGAGTATGACACTAATAATGGGAGATTCCTATCTTAATTTCGTCACTCTCTATGCTGGCGAGGAAGATTCACAGAATAATTAGACAACAGACTGGTGATCTACATCCAATTAATGGTACTGTGACACCTGGTGACACCGGTGTTAAAAGAAAGTCTTCTCTTTTATTGGTTACTTCTCGATGAGGTTACAGTATTATTAGATAGGAATCTCCCATTATTAGTGCCATACACCGCCATCATGCTTGCGCATTTAAATGTATTAATGAGTTTCGGAGTGAATTTTGTGAGTTTTTAATGCTCTCATCGTTATTTTTGCAGGTTTGCGCATCTGAAATTGACCTTCAAAGCGCTTACAGCAAAAATATGCAACAGCCCCATTGTGTAGGTAACCAGACATAACAACTTTCTCACCTCTTCATACTTCAGTCAACAGAGGTTCTGGACAGTTGAGAGCGGTCCGAATCTCTGTTGACTGAAGTACAAAAAAGCAAAGAAGTGGTTACACAACTGGTTACCTGTATGATCAAGATGCGCAGTAGCAAACCTATTTGATTTAACGTATCCGATCCGATTTTGATTCCGATTATGATACGATCCTCCGTGATCACTCCCCTGGCTTAAAATCTGTTTGGAAGTAAAAACTTTTGATTATCAACTGAGGGCATTTTGAGGCATACTTTTGATGCATGATTATATTTTTTTTTCACTTCCTGATATTTGATTTGATTTTTGCAGCAGTGGAAATGCTTGGCCTCTTAAAACTATGGCTAAGAGAGAAAGAGAGAGAGAGAGAGTATTGTATTAAAAACTTGAAAACAGAAAATAAATTGATAAATAAATAAGTTGGAAAACTTTGAAAATCAATGTATAAATGCATAAATAAATCAAATGATTGAAAAATCAAAAAATCAATAAATTACAAAAAGTATCTACTTACAACTAACAATCACAGCACAAGAAACTTTTAAAAAGTGCTCAGGAGATGCATATCACAAATTTGGAATGTTTTGATATTGAATTAAGAGATTCAAAAGAATGGCTTTGCAACTCTGTAGGACACTGAGTTCAACAATTCAATTTTCTTAACAACTGATTTTTTAAATTTATTTTACAATCTAGGTTTGCAGTGTACCTTGGACAAAGAATTAGAGCATATTATAATTCAGGTCATATTTTTTTTTTTTTTTTTTTTTTTTTTTTTTAGCAGAACAGTATGGTTTTAGTTTTTAATTTTCCAAAAATGCCTCATGTCAAAAAAAGAAAATAAAGGTTTCTTTCTGATATCACTCATACTAGTCATACTTATACTGAAATCAGAATTTTCAGAAAATAGCTTTAAAAAAACCTCGAGAAAAAATTAGGAACTTTTTAAAGTGTTAGGTTTATGCATACAAACCTAAAAATGTATGACTGACAAAATTATGGTACTAAAACAATATAAAATGGGGGGGGGGGGTGTTGATTAAAATGAAATTATTGAAGCATTCGGATTGTTTGACTCCAAAGACAATTAAAAGTATCGCCAGAAACCAGGAAAGTAAGAGTGGTTTAAGTTCAAACTGTCTAGAGAGGTTTCAGCTAAGAGACTGAAATGGTCAAATGACACCAAAGTTGAAAGCCATTCCTTGTTCCGTACAGAAGAAAGAATTATTACAAACCTGTTCTCTGTCAACAGAATAATTGAGGAGTTTTTTGATAGAAGGGCAAATAAAAAATAGGGTGTCATCGAGCTCAAGTGTCCTGATTTCAAATTGTTATTGAGTGAAACTATGATGAGGAAAACTGGGTTTTCTTAATTACATATCTAAGAATCAGAGCAAGCAGTCAAATTGTCAGATGATTAAGAGAGCCCAATCCAACACTTCAGACACACGTAATAACCTTTTGAAATCAAGTTTTTTTAGCATGAGCACACCATCTGTTTTATCCGCCCTTTAACCGAAGAACTCCTCAATCATAAAAAAAATTCACAACGGTAGACAGGAAAGAAATTATTTCTATTCATAGAACAAATAGATAAAACAAAATTTCAGTTATTAGAAGTAAAATTAATTTTGATTTATGGTGGATTGTTCAAGAGGGAGAGAGAGAGAGAGGAGAGGGGGATAGAAAGTAGATAGATACCATCGTTCTAAGCTTAAAAGTAACAAGGACAAATAATAAGGAATAACAAGTCAAAATCACATTCAATGACAAAAAGTAAAAACTAATTACCTAGTTGAGAGAGTCAGTTCCTGAACCGATTAGATTCTTCCCACTTAAATAAATCATTCTTCCACAAAAATAAATTAATTCAAATTCTACAGTTATGTTAATAAAATAAACTATGATCCAATTTGAAAAGCTGCCGGTAGGCAGGTGAGCAGGTTGTATGCTATGAAACAGGCTGCTTGTCTACCTTCTTAACAACTGGTTTGTTCGCCATTTGTTCGTTAGATAGTCCATCACCGACTTTCTCCTTCTTGGGAATAGAGTTTGATGGTGAGTCCCTATCACTCTGAGGACTGTTTTCTGATATCATCTCATCCTGCAAGATACAAGGTAAACATGTTTCCGTTACTCTTAAAATCAAATCAAAGTGATACACAAAAGGATATCCTTGAGCAGATAAGTAACTTCTAAAGAAACCATCTCAAGAGAAATACATACCTACTACAGAAAGAGTGTAGGTATTAACAAAGTTGGGCGAATGGGGATGGTAATCTATTAAATGATTACCAAGAACATACATAATTGTAATTGTCGTTTTTCATAGGATCATTTTACGGTAATTAGGGTTGATTTTCTACAAGTCACCCATCGTATTATTACAGAAGAAAGGCTGTGTGAATATGGTTTTTTGAAGTAGAATCGAATTTGAAGGAATATTTTAGACAGTTGAATTCGAATCGAATATTGAGAAATACCAAGAGACAGACAATGTTTCGATGACACAAGATTCTCAACTTATAACTTCTAGTTAAGATATTAGAGCGAGACCTGCAGAAAATGAGTTGGCTTTTTAGAAACTGAATACTTACAGTTACTTCAGTAACAGAAAAAAAACAGGCTTTGCACATTCTTTTCTGAGCATGAAACTTTAGGTTTGGGAAAATCTACTACATATTCAGTAACTCTCTGTCAAAATATCACCGATACATTTTCCGACCATCCACGGAAAACAATAGGTTTATAAAAATTGTTGCAAGCTTTACAAGATGGTGTCAGAATTTGTAAATGTAAAAGCAGGAGTAGTTTCAGTAGAAAAATGCCTTGAGATGGAAATTGTTTGTTTGAAACTTAAGCACACAATGGTTTCTTTGCATCCTAATATGCCTAGTTTGTCTACATCCACCTCAACGAATAGTAGCAGATTATCTAAACAACTACATTGAAAAACCAAGAATATTCTACAATGTGCAGAAGTCAGCTCAAAGAACATTTTAGAAAAACATACCTACTACAGAAAGAGTGTAGGTATTAACAAAGTTGGGCGAATGGGGATGGTAATCTATTAAGGTGTTACCAAGAACATACATAATTGTAATTGTCGTTATTTCATAGGATCATTTTACGGTAATTAGGGTTGAGTTTCTACAAGTCACCATGTATTATTCAGAAAAGATGTGTATGGTTTTTTGAAGTAGAATCGAATTTGAAGGAATATTTTAGACAGTTGAATTCGAATCGAATATTGAGAAATACCAAGAGACAGACAATGTTTCGATGACACAAGATTCTCAACTTATAACTTCTAGTTAAGATATTAGAGCAAGACCTGCAGAAAATGAGTTGGCTTTTTAGAAACTGAATACTTACAGTTACTTCAGTAACATAAAAAAACAGGCTTTGCACATTCTTTTCTGAGCATGAAACTTTGGTTGGAAAATCTTACAATTAAGTAACTCTCTGTCAAAATATCACCGATACATTTTCCGACCATCCACGGAAAACAATAGGTTTATCCCAAAATTTTGTAAATTATGTATGTAGATCTCAAGTAAAAAATCACTTAATCATAACAAGAGAAGCATCAAAAAAAGCCAAAGTTTCCTTACGAATCCAAAATCTTCCCCCAATTCCAGTGTCTCATTTAGCGAGTCTCAATGGTGTAGTCCCGCCTAAGTCTGTATCTCTATTATGAATCCATTTTCTGAGGATAGAGAAAGACGCAGTTGTAGTTGCAGATGTCCATTGTAACTCAGTGTAAGGCAGCCATCTTGGAATTTTGTTTAAATATATTTTATATTTAATATTATATAATATTTTATATTTATATTTAAGTTTCAATTTTGGAAATTTCTGAAGCTTCCGTCATTATTTTCAAGTGATTTTACTCAACGATAGAGTACATACATTCATTGCTGTAGCAGACCCATTGATTTTATTTCCCCACTTTTTCATAAAAATTTACATGGAAATCACATGCTATTCAACAATCATGCAGCAGCGCTGGACATATTGCTGGACCTGTTTTTGAAACACAGTAGAGGCAGCCGTGATGGACATCTCTTGCGGACATTTTCTCAAAGGCTTAGTTTGTTTACCTTATTTTTTAAACCCTTAAAAATTTAAATTAGAATTTGTGAGAGATCTATTTGAAATTGGTTTGAAATGAAGGTGAAAGTGTTTCGGAGTGGCTATTGGGACATAGACATCCATATAACTACTGTTGCTTTTGGAAGGATTTATTTGATAAAAAAAACTGGCACATGAGAAACAAGCCAAATTTTCTCACCTAGATCGAAGGATTAGGATTCTGTGACCAGGTAGCCACTATGAAACACTTGCACTTTCATTTAAAACCAATTTCCACTGAATTAATTAGAGTTTTTGATTAAAGGTTAAGAAAACGAAGCAAACAAACCAGAATCAAATCGTCCATTCTATCACACTTTGTGACAGGACTTTTAACATTGTATAGCCCCTCTATTGTTGCAGCATTGATGAAAAAAAATACTTTTTCACTAACTTTTATATACTTTTTGCATAAGACAGCAAATTGTCTACAGTACCTGATTTTTTGAAGGCTCGTTGAGATTACTGCCAGGTTCTTCTGAAGCTTTTTTCATTTTCATTATTCGATTTTGAACAATTTTCAAGTGTCTCACTATATAATCTTCATTTGGAGCCAGTCGATGTGCTTTTTGAAGACAAGTCTCTGCATCGTGTAAATTACCTCGCTCGACATAAACTACACACAAATTGTGCAATCCTTGAATATTTTCAGGCTCCAGCTGTAGAATTCTTTTGTAGCACTGAAAGAAATAATTTAGGAAGAAAAAAATTAATGTAAAATAAATATTCAAAGAATACTGTGAAAAAAAAAAACAAAACAAAACAAAATGCATTTCAACAGGGCATGACCATGGTATTTGGTAATACCTGATACTCTTCCAAACAGTCGGGCTGTTGCAAGGATTAAAATTGTGTGTTTTTTAAAAATAAATTGAAAGTAATTGATGAGATGAGAATAAAGGTGCCTTTGGTTTTTTTTTCTACAAGTCCCGATATCAAAGATTCTCACGGGTAAAGTTTATTCACGCCTCTTTTCATGGTTAGAAAAGTTCATCAGGATCAGACCGTTAATTTAAAGGTGACAGCTATAAATGTACGTATTTGTACGTATTTATGATGACTGCTGTAGGTATGATACATCTTACGCTGTCAATTCTTAGTTTTCACAATTGAAAAGGGGGAAAATTGACCTAATTGCATGATGAATAGGAACAAAGCACATTTTTTTTTTTTTTTTTTTTTTAAGGCTCTAAAATGCTCCAAAATTAGGGTAATTCTAGAGGGCTGTAGTACTATACAAGACAAACATTTTGGAGGAAAAAAAAATTATTAGCATCCATCCACTCAGCTTCAACAGAGCTTCAACAGAGCTTCAAAGATAAAAAAAAGTGTTCCTATTCACCCCGCTTTATGGTACCTAAGTCTACCTCAATTTTGATTTTTGCTTTCACTGTTTAAGAATCACAGCAGTAGAGGATATAAAAATGAAACAAACTTACATTTTCAGCTGCGTCTAAATCTTTTATTGTGTTAATGTAGATGTCTCCGAGTAGAATTAACCCTTTGACATGATCCGGATGGAACTTGACTAACTGATTCAAGAAAGGAGCAGCCTCTAAAGGTCGATGATCATCGGCTAAAAGGAGGGCTAGATTAAACAAAGCTGATCGAAAGTCGTCTTTTAGTAAAACCGCTTGTCTGAACCAATATTCAGCACTGGCAATGTTCCGATCATCCATCGCCAGCATTCCCAAATTGAAATGAACTCTTTCATTTGTACCATCCTAAAAAAAATGAATAAATAGATACATAAATAGATGATATCCAAGCAATAACGTAACAAAGTGAAATATGAATTCATCACGCAGTTAAAATTGGCAAAAAAGAATTTCTACTACCAACAGAAAGAAAGTTTGAAACTATGAGTCAGTTTACCATTTTAAACATAAGGAACAAAGGTACATATTAGTGTTTGAAATATTGCATCTTGGTCTCATTTAGCATTCAGGTAATGTTAAAGAAAAAGCAACATTGAAGCAATACTTTTTGATCTAAGCTAGCAAACTTGGGTTGGATGAAACCCTTAGTTGTCTTGTGCTAGTGTGAACAATTTGCTTTTCTATTAACACTTAAGTGGTCAAAGCCGTTTATAAACGTCCAAATGGATTTTGCCATTGGCGGTCAAAGCCGTTTATAAACGTCTTCCATGTTTGCACGCGTATTAAATACGGCGGATGTTAAAAAACATCAACATAATTGGTATGCGGGTTGCATAAGGGTATTTAGTGTCCAAAAAATCCGCAAGGGCAAAGCACATCTTGGCTACTACTGCGGGCAATCTTAGCACGTTTTGCTTCTCTACTGCTTGTTGTCTGTATTTGAGGTTACTCAAGTTACTATTTGTTTTGATTATGTTGTGATCATGGCGAAACAAAGTAAAGAAGACGAAATAGGGCAATTTCTAGACATTATCTAGACGTTATTTCTAAAGTTGTCATCAATAAAACTTTACTTCTTTAATATTTTTCAGATTTTATTTCAACTTATCATATAAGAGAAACCCTTGTACCTAGTTTTTCAGAAAACAAAAATTTGTTTTTTTGAGGGGGGTGAAGGTTAAACAATTTTTTAGTGTAAAATTTTACTAAAATTTGCATCTGAAAGTAGAAAACAAGAGCTTTCAGAATATGTTGGTATGAAATTTTTATCTTATGTCTATCACATTCAAAAAAATTGTTGAAAAGTGGCAAAAATACCCGACCACCGTGAATACTTCTGTGCAAAAATGGCTGACCACTTAAGTGTTAAATAATTTATATTAGATTCAAGTTGAGCCCCCCATGGCCCTCATGCACCCAAACTTTGACTGAGATTCGTTACAAACAGGCACAAAGAATCTGAATTTTACATTAGGTAGCTTAACAAAAACAGAGCTGATGTTTTCAAAATAATAGTCTAAACATGCAGATACCATTTTATTCAATACACATTGTCTTTATTTTTGCTATCACTAGGACAAGAAAAAGGAAGAAAATCGACACTGAAGTTAAAGCAAATTCTCAGTGTTGTAGTGGCAGGTTGTTGTACCTGTATGTTGTATGTATAGTTTTGTATTGACTGTAGGTTGGCTACATGGTATTGTACTGCCTCTCTTCCGCATCATGTAAATCGTGAATATCGTGAATAAGTTCTGTTCATAAATCTATATCTTTATTCATAATCTAATGTTATAGTTAATTCTCTTTCATCCCTAAAACACTCAGTGACTTGACATTCAAATCCCCTAGATCTGTGCCACTGTGGTGCGCTTTCTCTCTGCTGCTGCCTTTGACCGTCATTTGCGGAAGTTAGAGTCAATTTTCCTAAAATATTCCAACATTACGTTCAAGATCAAATCCTGAGGAACATTTTGCTCCTATTTCGAGCCTTTTGCCGCCAATTTTTCGAGTCAAAATTACTGGCAAGAAATTGTGAGTCGGGGGTTTTTAATGAATTTATTTTGCTGATGCAGTGCAATTTCATCAAAATGGAATTATTGAAACATTTCAAGTTACCAAACAAGAAAAAATAATGTCTGTCGATTACTTTGGTTTTGGCAAAATTTAACAAAAAAAAACAAAAAAATTAAAATTTGAATTTAATGACTTTGCAAGCGTTATAAGGTCATTAAAATTTTGTAGAATGATCTTTTAGACACTTAAACAGTGGCGTTATTTGGTGGGGGGCAGGGTGGACATTTGCCCCTCCCCAAGGATTTGAAGTCAGGCTCAAAAACAGAAACGAAGTATATTAATGAGAAAAAAAAAAAAAAAAAAAAAAGGTCATCAGATTTTTGCCCCCCCCCCAAGCCGAACGCAAAATGACGCCCCTGCACTTAAAAAGCCATACAATTTGAGTGATTCATTGAATTTACTGTCCATTGTGGTTGAACTTTGCAGTAACCATCCATTACGATTAAAATTTGTAGTGACCGATGTATTTCACCAAAATATTTATTCATCAACTACCGTTAAACCTTTCAATGATGCCTTTTCCATGAAGTTCCACTGAATTGACAAAAAGTCCAGTAACAGTAGAATCGCCCATAAAAACCCTTTGTGTGAGAGAAGGTAACCAATTATGTACTCCTTTTCCTAGATTGACAAATCGATTTATAGTGGGTATACCTTTTGTAGTAACTTGAGGAGCCTCTCACGAGCAACCTTCCTTAACTCAGCTCTACCGAGTTCTTGAAGAAGAATAGCCGAGTTTAAAAGCGCCTGCTCGTGCTCTGGATCAAATTCCAAGGCTTTATCCAGGTAAGCAAGGGCCTGCGAAGCTTTGCCTTGCTCTAAGAAAACAACTCCCAGCTAAAAACAAGAACATGATTATCAGAGTAATTAAACATAAAATTCATTAAGAGATAATAATTATAATTAACAATAATAATGTCCAAGCAATGATCAACAAGGTGCAGTCACATTGGACGCGTGTTTAACCTCACTTGTTTTGGTGACATCGATGCCACGCTAAACCAAGTTTGGAACTCCACGGTTCATACACAGACCTCAATCTAGGTTTACCGACTCAACTCTGGTTTGAGTCAAGTGGAACCGCTTAGGCGCGTACTTCAACTTGGATTAGGCCCAACCAAAGTAGTTGAACCTGAGTTGAGAGGCCTCACATAAACTAGGCAATAGCTTGCAAAATCAAAAAATAAGGTTAAGATGATTCTAGGGTCGATTAGTTTCAACTGTGGACACTGCATCGCGCTGCTCAAAAAGTCAACAGTTTTTTGCTAAATTTGACAAATTCTTGCTAAAAACACAAATTTGAGGAACGCCAGCACCTGCGAGCATACTTCAGGAAGATACCCTGAAAGTTTCAGGCTGAAACACTCAAAAATAAAGCCGGAAATTATGAAATACGAAACTTCCCGTAAGCCACAATGAATGGGAGTGAGGCAGATAGACGTATCATCACTCGCGCTCACTCTCACTCACTAAGCTTATGGCGAAACGAATTTCATAATTTACAGCTTTAATTTTAAACCAATTTGGCTCATTTTGGGCTCAAAAAATCCATAAAAAAATTTTGCAGGTGCTGACGTTATTGGATTTTGCGTTTTATCTATGATTCCAGTTTAAAACGCTAAAAACACGGCTTTTCCAAAAAGCGACTAGTGGCGCTATCCATCGGATTGAAATCTGGAAAAGTTTCGCCTGGAATCACCTTAAGTAAATTTTTTTGGTTAAGAAGAAGAGACTTAAGGAAATATTCAGAACTTAAAAAAAACCTCTTTGAGATGGTCTAGGCTAGGGAATTCTGTGAAATTTCTCTAATTAGAAAGTACAAGGAAAATGAGGTAGCTTGACGACGGGGTCAACAAATGAAGCATTTTGTAGGCACTTAAATCGCCTCCAAAACGCTTCATTAGTTGATCCCGTCACGAAGCTACCTCATTCCTTTTACCCTGTTTAGATAGGGAAATCTCAAGGAATTCTCAAACCAAGGCCCTCTCAAGGATGTTGTTTTGCTGAGTTTCTTTATTGCATACTAAAAATATAATGAAACAGCTGGTGGATTTCAATGTACAAAACGGATGAGCACTCACATTGTAATAAATATCTGGATTGTTGCTGTCATAAAATAGTGCTCGTTCATACACCTCTTGAGCCTCTTTTGTTCGATTTAGTTTGAGAAGAACATCGCCTCTATTGATGTAAGCTTGCGTGTAGTCAGCTCGCATGCTGATTGCCTGCCGATAGAGTAGGTCAGCTTCCTCCAGTCTGGTTTCATTTTTGGCAATTAAATTCGCTAGGTTGAGGAAAACGTTGAGGTGGTTGGGGGCTATCCTTGCTTGGTACGATTCACCCGGTTTAGCTTTGGGTAAGAGAGCTTTTGCCTGAAAAAAAAAAAACGATTAGATTTATTCCAGTCAACTCGAATGCAACTTTTAGCTTTTCGGACAGGTTAAACAAACAATCAATTCTTAATGTTTTTTTTTTTTTCAAAAAGTGTTACGATTAATAGAAATGTGTAGAGAAGTTTGTATCCTGAAGTATTGATGCAGTGTAACCTGTCAAAGTCTTGGTAGTTTTTCGATACATAAAAATGTAAGAATGAGTTGAGCTAAGAGCACAGCGCCCACAGCCAGTTGATACCCCAAGCTAGCTATAACCGCCGTTAGGGTTAGACATACTTCAACTAACTGGAGTCACCTCTTTTTTTGTTGTATTTCTGTTATATTTTCTTTCTTTTGGACATGCTGTCCGTGTATTTTCAAAAATAAATCAATAATGAATAAAATACTCTTGTCTAAAACCAAATTTCTTTCATGAAGTTTTATCTTTTGCAAGTAACTGATCGCTGCTGCAACTATGAATTTACAAGGTATGCAAAAATTCTAAGACAATTTCGTTCTTTCTTGAGCTTGCATCTCCTTCTCATTCATACAGATATTTCAAACAAATTGGACTCATTGCAGCAGTTTTTTTTGGCCCAGTTTCTAAAATCTCAAAATATTTTGCTTTTCTTTCTTCTTATCAAAGGGTCCATGTATCAACACAGCATAATACAATCAAAATTAAAGCTCCCATGAGAGCCAATGGAAATATTTTTTGGTCTATTTTGGTGCCTTTTCAAGATGATCTCTGTCTCTGCCTTTTGCATTGCTTTGCATCTAGATTGTTTCAAACTTCTCAAGATGGCAGACCATAAAATAATGCTTCAAAATGAACCATAAGACCCGTTTTTTCCCCCTTCCCCGCCCATCAATCCAGCAAACTGCTTCTCTCAATTCTGATGGAACCCAATGGATTCCATTCGCTGTACATCAATCCAGCGCCCTCAGGAGACGGCTGGGAACAGAGGGATAGGCCTTCTTTGATTACATCTGTGTTTACAAATGGCGAACCCTAACCGCTCGAGCTATATTGTACGAATTGACAGAAACGCTTCAATGGACCAATAGACAGATGGATTCAAGTGGTCCGGGCTAAATTCTTGATGGATCAGTGCAGTGGAAGGACGCATCTGAAGTTTCCATTCTGATTGTACAGCCGACAAATTGAACAATGTAAGATGTCCCAGTAAGATTTCGGCTCAGGTATGCCACCTGCATTACCTGCAATGTTCAACTTGGTTGTGATAATTATAGCATGTAGTCTACCTGAACCAAAATCTAAGGCGGCATCCCACATTCCTTAATTCATCGACTGTGGTGTTCCGTGGTAGGTATTACTATAATTTTAGAGGCAATGGTAAGTGCATAGCACGACTTTTTCATCAACAATGGAAACAATAATTACTGCGCTAGACCAAGGTAGAAATTAAAAGATACCTTTAAATAAGCAGCCTCTGCTTCCGTGAACATTTTCAAGTGATTATACGTTCGGCCCACATTTATATGAGCTCCGATATCATCTTCTTGTACGCTGAAAAAAATTTTAAAGGTCAAGTTGTGAAACAAAAATTTGAAAGGATATATCATACAGATAGAACAGAAAAATTTTGTGAGCAAAATAAACATGCAAGCTCCGCATTGCATATCATAACAGTACATAAACAACAACATGACTGTGAAAAATGAGGAGAATGTATTAAAAAAACAGAATAAGTAAAAATTTTAATACGAAAGAGCTTTGAGTTCAATGAAGGACTTATGACTCGGCAGCGGATTGGATTAGCTACATTAAGAAGGGATACAACCGACCCAAAAGGTTAGAAAGTCACTAAGGATGCCTAGACCCTTTAACATCAGTGTTAACGAAAATAAACTGCAGGAACCCTAAGAACACTTTCCCACATCTAATTTAATCTGGGGAAGACCCCCAGACCCCCCTTTAATATCCTGAGGAAGACCCCCAACCCCCTTTGATATTTTTATCCAGATCTAGAGATTCATTTTTGAAATATTTAAATTTGTCCTTTTTTTCCCCCATTGATTTTAATGGAAACCATTTTTCATCCAAAACTAACCTAACAATTTAAATTTCAAAAAAACAAAAAAAGCACCTCTAGGGAATGTTAGAAACAACATCTCTGCAAAATTTGGATGCATTTAGATCAATAGTTCAAAAGTTATGCTGGGTTTCACGTTTTTTGGCTACAAACGGACAGACAGACGCCACAGAAAGTTTGTGCTTTTAGGATAGTATTAGGCATGATGAGAGCCAATTAATTTTTAACTATCATGATTTACTTAGTCGCAGTGGGCCAAGTATCGAAACAAAGTGCTGTGAAAATCTCTGCGCTATTGCAATACTTTCTCTATTTCTAACTTTGTTAGCAGTGAAAAAGTAAAAAGAAGCACTTTCCGTGACTGGAGAAGAAAATTTGGAACCAATCTTACCTGACAGCCTTATTGAAGTATTTTAAGGCTTCTTGAAACTGGCCTTGTGATTCCAAAGCATGGCCAACATTATTGTAAAGCTTTGCATTTCGTTGATTGACTGCCAATCCAGCCATGAATATGGAATACTCCGATTCCCAGTCCCAATTACGAACATACGTCTTCGTGCTGTGCGAGAGGAGTAAAATTACCACTCCTAGCCAGATAAGTTTTTTAAAACGCCTGAAATAATTCCAAAACCGAAATTTTGATATTTCATTGACAAAACTGATGCCCTCTACTTAATAATATGAAAAGTAATTCTAAAGACAATTTTTTTTTAGGAAAAGATGCTGAAGTCAGCTGTTGACGCTTAAATTTTAAAATTACACCAACTCTGCGAGCGCTTCCGCCACTTCGCATCCAAATCATATTTGCCGCGCAAATTACTCGTTCCCGCGTTTTTTTCCTCGCGCGGGAACCCATTTTACCGACGTAATATCCGATAAAACGTAAAAACGGAAAACGTTATAACGAGATTTTTTTTACACAGTTTCTTATGGGAGTTTGACGGGACTCGGAAAAATCAACGTTATAACCGATAAAACGTTATAACGAGAAACGTTATAACGAGTTTCTACTGTATAATGCTGGGAACAAAAGCAATTCAAATTTTGAAACAGTTCACAGGTTTCCTTTACTTCAATATAGGATTAAATTATATGAATATATATTTTTCTTTATGCAAATTTCAATATGACGAATGATATTTGTAACAAACAAACGTGCATTACAACTAAGTTGGTTTTCTGAATCAACGCCCAGTTGTTTTCTTTTTTAACAGGTTTTGGAGAAAAAAGTACAGTAATATTTCATGCTAATATCCTTGATTGAGGACTAGTGTTTGCAGGTTTTCGGATTTGTTTTACTCACTATTTTGATAAAAAAAAAATCAATTATACATAGACGTCTATTATTTCTGATTTGCATAAAAATTTAAAAATACTAAAACTAGAAAAAATCTGGGGGGGGGGGTCGACTAGTAAAAAAGATTCCAACTGGAGAGGGTTGATTAATTTGACTCAAAAGTAAAAGTATTCAGTTTTAATAATTACCCTTTTTCCAGAAGAAACTTGAAGCCGCAGCCAACAAGGAGACAAAAGCCCATGGAAGGCATGTACAAAACTCGTTCTGCGATCACAAACCCAACTGGGAAAAACAAATTTGAGGCAGGCAAAAAAGGCAGCACAAGAAATGAGATACCCTGTAAAAGAAAATAGAAAATTGTGATTAAAGTGAGATAAATTTTATTTCAAGGACCTTAGTTCCTTAGTAAGAGATGATATGAAAATAATGAGGCTCTTGCTAACTTTCGATATGGGTGATTGAATATAATTTAGTAAATAAAAAAAAACTTTATGTAGGATCAAAGCTTATACCTTCACCTTTAACAGATATTTTTCCCAAATTTTTATCTCTTCAAAACTCACAGAGTTTCAACTTTTTCTGAAGTGATTCAAAAACCTTGTCCATTTTCTGTCCCACCCATTACATCCTTATTTTGCTATTTTTTCAGCTTTGGATAGACTTCTTTTTTAAATTTCGAAAATCCTATCACCATCTAGAAGTTAAGACCTCTCTGTTGGTGAGATAGTTTTTTCATTTTAATGATTAAAAAGTTGAAAAAATTACTTCAAAGTCGTCTCAATGTCCCACCCGTTACAAAGTAATGACCCTTACCATGATCATAGCGTTGCTTTGAAGCCGATTCTCTGAAGAAATGGCGACGTATGCAAAAACGGCCACCGCTGAGTAGACCATGAGGGTGACGAGATTTCGTTTATCGGCGAACGACTCGACGAGAGGGACTGTGCCCATCGTCCAATCGCAACAGAGGTCACACGGAAGGAAGAGAAGCTGCAGATTCACCGTCACCAGGTAGTTGTAAGATAGATGTCGGGTCGGCCAACTCGTCACAGAAGCCGGATTGTCGAATCTGAGGACATACCAAAAAGATTGTATCGCAGTTAAAAACACATATTTTTTTTCTTTTTTTTCCAATTTTTCTTTTAAACTATTAAAAGTATCTATAAAAATAAACAAGTAAAATTAACTCTTTAACAACCAGGTTCCAAAGAAAAACCAATGTTCTCTGGCTAAAATTGTGTGGGTGGTTAAATATTCCTACACTACGGTGCTGGTTTTGCATACACATTGGATTGAAGGCGCTTGAGGAAAAATTAATTTTCAAAAATTAACAATTTGGGGTCGCAATGGGGCTCTTGCAAACTTTTGCTATAGGGGATTGAAGAGTTGATTCTTGCATAAAAACCTGTAAAAATGACGATGAGTACACTAAAAAATCGCGAAATTCACTTTGAGAATCGCGGAATTAATGGCGGAGAGACGCAGGTATCATGGGAGATTCCTATCTAAATTTGAGACATATCTCTATGTTTCCGTAGAGAAAGTGACATAATAGACAGGAATCTCCCATGACACCTGCGTCGAACTGACAATACCATCTTGCCGTTATAGCAGTTATGTGAGTTTATTACAGAATTTTAGACTTTCTTAGTGCGATTTTCGTGATTTTTGCTGGTCTTCACATAAGATTGGACTACTTATTTGCTTATAGCAAAAGTTTGCAAGAGCCCCATTATTGTGAATAAAAAACTGACATTGTGTGAGGCAGATCTAGTCATAGAAACGAATATACTTAGATGTGGTTTTGAAAGGGTTAAATTCGAAAGCTTCGGTTTTTTTTTTTTTTTTTTTTTTTTTTTTAGAAAAAAATCAACTGATGCGATTAATTTTAAGACTCGCGGAAGCCGAATTTAGGTGGATGTGATCGAAAAACGACCAACTCTCTCCTTTCTTTTATTATTTTATTTTCTCCACAAAGTCGAGGAAGATTCGGGATAAGAGTAATCAGTGGTGGCTAGTGCAATGTGGCAACAACGGATTCCCTTCATTAAAACCTACGTGAAATAATCGATCTTCGTGGGATTCACTAAGTCCTTGAGAAATCGATACTTTTGCATAGGTTTAAATGGAAAAAAAAACATGGTTGCCAAATAGCAGGAGGCCACAACTGTCTGTATGCGCGGGTTGCGTCGAACCGTTGAAACCGCCACATCAGGACCTATGCGACAGCTTGTAGGTAAGTACCTTCCAGTAGCCCGGCCACGGCGCGGCGTGGAGTGCAATTTGGCAAAAATTTTCTTTTTGCATTTAAACCCATGATATAGATCGATTTATTAAGAGTTCAGTGAACACCTTTGAACTCGACCTTTTAACTGGGTTTAACTGAAACAATTCCAACGTTGCCAATTTGAACGCCACGCCACTGTTAGAGGTAGATTCAGAAGTGTAGAGGCGGACCTAGACCAATAATCTTTGGAATTTGTCGACACTATTTCTGATATTACTCGACAAAAATCAATGAAAATGAAATTGAGCGTTACCTTTACAATGAGGAACACTTTTAAAGCCAAATAATAAAGTCAGAGGCAAGTTCGGTTTTAAGAAGGAATTAAAGTTGAAAATTCGCAAAAGATTATGGTTTAGGTGCGCCTACACTTCTGAAACGAGCTCTTCCTTCTGACGTCACATATTGGTGCAGCCTCTGATGACTGGTGTCATGTTGAGACGTCAAACCATAAAGTTATTCGCCAAATGTGATTAAGTGACCAAGTTCGGTCACATTAATTAACTGCGGGTGTTCGCCATCTTTGGTTTCGATTTTCGTGACCGCACAGGTTACGGTTCCCGAAGCCTGCCTAGCGATGAGAAAGGTTTCAGCGAAAAAATAACACCCAGTGGGTATTACGTTATGTTCGTGAAATTCATACTTTTAAAAGCAAAAATGTAGGATAGCACCACCTAGTTGTAAATTTTAAAGGACCTCGAGAAATCTAAAGGTCACTTTAGTCAAAGCTCTTAAAAATCAGGAGAATGGCGGACAGATCTCTGTTTCCGTTTTTCTCATTGCTTTGAGTGCGAGGATAGTTTGGAACTTCTCAAGATAGCAGACCAGAAAATAATGCTTCAAAGATGAACCGCGAAATATCCATTCTAATTGTAGTATTCTGTGATTGATAGTTTCGTCGGGAGGGGCAAAATTAGGTTCAGAAAAAAGGTGGGGGGTAAAATTATGTTTAAGAAAATGGGAGGGGGTTAAAAAAAGAACTTCACATTCTTTCATCACAACTAATGTACTGTTAAAAAGCTCTTTGAATCAAAATGATCGTTTGCTCTTCTCGTTACGAAGCGCCTATATTTTAGAACAACGGGCTTATATATTGACAATTTTATTGCTCAAATGAGACTTGCGAATGAAAAATAAAAAGATCCGACTGCGAGAGCAGATCTCTACGAAAGGGGGCTGCTCATTGCTCATCAGTCATCCGTCATCATCATTGAACTTTCGAGCGGTTTAAAACGTTCACGCTAAGATTCTAGAACGCAGAGGAACGCCAAAGTAGTTTCTTGGAATCGTATCTCCTCCTAGTATACCAACTTTCCACGTGAATCTCAGTTAATATTAAAGTTGGCTGGGGCTCTCTAAACGAGCGCTGTCAAAGTTGCGACAGTGCACTTCTTGGAAGAGGAAGCATCTCAAAAAAACTAGAGAAGCGGTGACTCTAATTCAAGGAATCGCTACGATTTGGCGTCAGAAGAAATTCCGAGCAGAGGTGGGACCAGGGGTTTGTCCTTCTCTCCCCCTCCCTCTCCCCCTCCCTCTCCCACTCTCTCCGCTCATTCGAAAGCATGTGTGAGAAAAGGGGAACCTCCCGCCCCCATAAAGTCCCGGTGAAAAGTTAGGTGTGTATGTATACATGTGAGTGTGTGTGAGTGCGTGTGTGTGAGAGAGAGAGAGAGAGAGAGAGAGAGAGAGAGAGAGAGAGAGAGAGAGAGAGAGAGAGAGAGAGAGAGAGAAGGAGAGAGAGGAGCAAATTTCTGGATCCACTTCTGATGCCGAGCTTTTGTGTTATTGGGATGAAAGACGTAGGGAAGGTTGGATTTCAAGTATTCTGAAAGCTTCACAATTTTAGAATGCGACGTAATAATGTATCAGTGTATCACCGTATACGTTTGATGCAATGAAAGACACTATCTTTCTGGACTGACGCCATTTGCACGCGGGGATCAATGGCTCATCTCATATCTATGGGCGCATTAGTCTGTCCTCTGGATTCGAACTAAATTTTTGATTAGTAGGTCTTAGAGGCAGGTGATATTTTAGATACTCTCGTCGCTAGGTTCTGAGAACTGTTGATCCGTTGAGTGTTTCAATGTTTGATTGCGTACTTTCCAATGCACTCGCTCTTCGCTCGAGTCCCTCATTATTGTGTCTCAAAATTCTATAATTTTTGTAGGTATTGCGATATGGTTATATGTGAAGTGGTACACGTCTTGTAGGCAGTGGCGGCTCGTGAAATTTGGCAACAACGTTTGTCCTCGATTTGACTCAATGTAAAATAATCGAATGCTGGTGAAGCGCTGCTTCACTTTTGAATCGATTGTTTTGCATAGAATCAAATAGAGGAAAAACATTGTTGCCAAATCGCACGAGGCGCCACTGCTTGTAGGTACACTTTTCAAAAACGACTACTTATTATATACTTTCATAGATTTCGTAGATTCCCTTAACATCCTTTTTTCTACAAAGATTGAGGGAATAAAAATTGCGAGGTGCCATAAAAACCCGAATGTAACCATTATGCCAACTGGCTATCTTTCTATATGTTATACAGGACAGACCCGATTTTTAGGCAAAACTATATATTGTGCCCGGGAAGTGTACTATTGACGACACAAAGATTGTCGCAAATCCTGCTTTCTTTGTGAAAAATAATTAGATATTCTGACCAAATAAAGGCCAAAAGGATCGTTACTTAGTGGCACTAGAGGCTCGGTTTAAAGGAATTGTATGCTCAGGTGAAGCATTTTAGACCGGCTGAAGGATACCCATCTCGGGTTGCTTAAAAAAGGTTATTTATGTCGTCAATGGTACAGCAAATGAGCTTAGGCTGTGCAAAAAAAAAAAAAAAAAAAAAAAAAGTGAGCATGACTTGATTTTGATCTGAAAGTAGCGCCAAACGGGCTAGTGTTGCGGGGCACTGTCCTTTACTGACAACAGTCCAAAGGGTCAACTATCAAATCTAGGCGCTTGAGCTATACGAGTGAGAAAGAAAGGGAAAAAATAGAATACCAATAAATTTTCAGTGACGATGTATTAATGAGAAATAACTGGAAAATGATGAGCAGGGTTTCCAGATTTGGCACGGGGAAAAAACCGATCGGGGCTCCAACTTTAATCAATATAAAATCTGGGACCTTTTTTTTTTTTTTAGGGAGATGAGGGAGTTAAAGTCGCGGCAATTATGCGCTACCCCGCAAACAAATGCGCGACTGAATTATTCCTTGTTGGCGCACGACTCGTAATTCACGACGACACGGAGAAGCAGTATTCTGATGTTGCCGGATTTCCAGGAGAAAAAAAGGGGAAAAAGTATCCGGGAATTCAAGAAAACTAGCCTAAGAAACCGAGTAACCGAATCGCTTGAATAAATAATAATTAAGGAAGTTGACAGAGGATACTTTTAAAAACGTATTTTTTACCGACTGTCTTTATTTATTCAAGCAAAACAATTCGGCCACTCGGACACATGGACGACTTTTCTAGAATTTCCGGACCCCCCCCCCCCCGGAAAACATTAGCCTAATTTATGCGAGAGATCTGAACCCAGGTTAACCTGGGTTCGGCAGAACCCGAGTTGAGAAGCCCGCATTAACACTTCGGTTTCGACTTCACCCTAGGCGAGTCGGTGAACTCACATTATCTTATTTGAGGCTATTCTCTATATGTTCCTATAGAGAAAGTGAAACATTACTATTAGACAAAAATTCCCATGATGCGTAGCTCCGCCATTTAAGAGCAAAGATGGCGGAGCTATGCAGGTATCAGTGAAGATGCCCATCAAATTGAGACTTTCCTCTGTGTGTTTCTATGAGAGAGAGAGAGAGGGGGGGGGGAGAGAGGGCGAGAGATAGAGGTCCACCGAGCCGCCCTCCCTCCCGCCCCCGCCCCCCAGAAAATTTTGGAAACAAGAAACATGTATCCATATGGTCATATGATTTGGCATATCTAGAAATTTTGACTCACATGGAGACTTCAAGGAGCAAGAAAAAAAGGTTGTCATTTACAGAATGTGTTTTTTCCAAAAATTAGCTTGAATAGAGCTCTTGCAAACTTTTGATACAAGAGATTGAAGAGTTGATTTTTGCATAAAAATCTATAAAAATGACGATGAGTACACTAAAAAATCACGAAATTCACTCTCAGAATCGGGTTTAATGGCGGAGAGACGCAGGTATCATGGGAGATTCCTATATAAATTGAGACATATCCATGTGTTTCCATAGAGAAAGTGACATAATAGACAGGAATCTCCGATGACACTTGCGTTGAGCCGCCATTACAAATTTGCCGTTATAGAAGTTATCTGAGTTTATATTACTAAATTTTAGACTTTCTCAGTGTGGTTTTCGTGATTTTCACTGGTTTTTATAACATATTGAACTATTCATTTGCTCACAGAAAAAGTTTGCAAGAGCCCCATTGCAAGCGAGAAAGGGTTATCCTTATCAAGTACCTCGATGGCACGAGTAATCAGAAGTCAACTCTCCCCCCACCCTCCAGAAAAGTTGTTCCGCCTACGTCTCTTTGAAGTAGCTATACCAATGAGATAGCCGATTTCAATATTCTTTTGCCAAACCAGGCGACATAAACTACTTTAGCGGTATTAATATACTTTTATCTGATTGATTTATACATTAGCTAAGACAGAGTAAGTTTCCCTTGACTATTATTTCCACCAACATCAACTGATATCCAAAGAAAATAAGAGAAAAATGTTACTATCCGCAATGTTAATCAGAATTTTCTAAACATTTGGCAACTACGGGGAGCCATCCGATGATTGTGAAGGATAATAGGTGTCAAAAGAGGCCACGAGAGGGTTGTTAAAAAAAAGTGATAATTATTTTTACGCTTCCCCGGTGGGTAATTTATAGCGCTAAATTGATTATCAAGATTTTCTCCCCCCCCTCCTCTCCCTCGATCACCCCCTCGTTTCATTTTTCTTCTTCACCAAGCTTTGAAATCACATTTGAGCCTAATCAAATTTAGCTCCGTGCGACTGATTCATATCAATATCAATTCTAGTACTCTCCAATCCCTGGCAAAAGCGAGCACGTTTGAGAGAGTTTCATTTGCATTTTACAAAGATTCTCGTTACCTATTCGGAAACGATGTACGAAAATAAACCTATTTAGTGTGACATCACGAAAAAAATGTTCCAAACAAATGCTCCATCTCACTCGCTCTCGTGGGTTTTCCCATAAGAAACACAATCCAAATTTTCAAATATAAATTTATAATAGCCTCGTTTATGCGAGAGATCTGAACCTGGGTTGAGTCAACCCGAGTTGAGTTTCAACCTGGGTCCAACTCAGGTTAGCGCATAAACACCCGTATATTTGAACTCGAGTTCAAATGATTTCTTTCTTCTTCTTCACTGTGTTTGTTTACATTTTTGACGAAAATGGCGGCGATGCTTGATGCGGTACGGACAAGTGCGACCGCATAAGACGCGTGTTTAACCTCGCTCGGATTGGTGACATCAATGCCGCGTGAACCCGGGTTCTGAACTCCGAGGTGTTTATGCGTGAAATCTCAACCCGAGTTCACCGACTCGACTCGGGTTTGAATCGGGGTCGAGTCGAACCCGAGTTCAGCGAGATCCGAAGTGTTTATGCGAGCATCTCAACTCGGGTTCAGCTGAACCCGGGTTCTAGAACCTGGGTTGAGATGCTCGCATAAACGAGGCTAATAGTAAAGAGCAAATTCTCTCAGATTTTATTACACCATTGGATTCCACGTACCTTAAAATATGAGCACGCTACAATTTTTTTTTTTTTGAAACATCGCGCATTAATGTACAATCACAGTTATATCGAAGAAAGTCCTATGTTTCGTCCTTGTCCCACTCACAGTTTCTTATGAGCACAAAATTCTAGGATAAAAGCTCATCGGCACCATCACACCATGTGTTATACTTCGAACAAGCTTCGATACGAAGAGAGGTTAGGATGATTGAGTGTCATGGCGGTGATACTCCCGAGAGACCGTGAGTAAGACAAGGACGAAACATAGAACATCTTTCGGTATAACTGTGATTGTAAATTCGCTTGTGATCTTTTAGGAATTATGTTAGAGTGAAAAGATACTTTAAGGTACGTGGAATCTGATGGTGCAATAAAATTTGAGAAAACTGGTGGTTAACTAGCATGAATTTGCGTTCGAAAATTTGGATCTGATTTCTTATGGGTAAATCCACGAGAGTGAGCGAGATAGAGCATTTGTTTGGAACCAATTTTGATCGTGACGTCATCACTAAACGGGTCTATTACGCAAGTCATTGACATCGGCTCTAAATTAACCCATCAAGGACCAGATTAGTTCAAAAGAACGCCACTCTTCCGTTTATGAAGGGAATGTAGTTAACTATTCGTACTCGGGGGAGTTGAAATTGCCTATTTGAAGAATTGAAGGCGCCTGACTTGACTTGAACCAATATAAAATACGCTAGAGGAGAAAAAAACACTTGAGCTTGGCCCGGCCCATAACAGGTTAAGTCGTCATCATGAGATTCGTCACGAGTAAAGTACGCAAGTCAAATATCATATATTCCCGGAGCAACATCACAGGCGGATCAGAATGGGGCAGTTGCAAGGGTCTGAAATTTTGTGTTTATTATACAGAAAATGATGGTACCAGCTGATGAGCTGAGAACAACGGTGCCTTTGATTTTTTCATAAGTGTTTCAGTTTAGGAGATACGCTTGTGTAAAGTCGTGGAAAATTTGTGCGTAGTGAAGAAATTCCCATTTATAATAATGTATTTTGGGCCAAAGTCTCATTTCTGGATCAATGGGACTTAATTGGAAACCAAAGGCATCTTTGTTCTCAGCTCATCAAGTACTTTCATTTTCTTAATAAAAATTACAATATTTCAGACCTCTTGCAACTGCCCCATCTGGCAACTGCGCACTCTTTCCATTTGAATGCATGATAACAATCGATTCTTGAGGGCTATAGCCTCCTGCCTAATTGATTATTTCTCAAGCAATCAAATGGGAAGAATACAGTTGCCAGAGATTGCTGGATCCGCCAAAGCCAGAGCTGATATGAAATGAGCTTTTCGATTGAATTGTAAATTTAACGTTAAAATAAATAGAAACCATAGAGCACTTGTAAATGCGCCAAGTCTTTTAAAGCCGCTGAAAAAATCGTGAGTACATTGCATTTTTATCTCATTTTCGAGATACAGGCCTCAGAAAGATAATCAATCCGCCAGTCAACCAGAAATTTGGACTTTGAAACGGCGTATTAATTCCTCCGAATTGATGCGCATAAACTTCAAAAAGCTTTGCACTGTATAGAGGGGCTAATTTTATACCCTTTTATAAGTCCTATCCCAAAGTGTGACGGCATTGACGATTTGACTTTATACGCCTCATTTTCATTAAACTTTAAATCAAAAATTGTAATTAATTCAGTTGAAATGGGTTTTAAACAAAAGTGCAAGTGTTAGAGTGCCTATATCTGGACCAACAAGGAAAAATTTTTATTTTCAAGGTGTGTTAGCATGAAGAAAGGGTTTTCTAAAATTCCGTTCCCTGTGCTTTCTTTGTCGATCACAAGCCCTTTCCCAAAAAAACAGTTTAAATGTCGCATGGATAAGTTTAATTTTTGCCACTCCCCAAAAATACTGAGAAACGTGTTTATTTTTGCAATTTCAAATAAATTCGGCAAAAGATTTACTTCAAAATGTATCGCAAGGTTCCCAAAAAAAAAAATTTAGAAAAAAAACCATACCCCAGAAAGGAATTTGGCCATCATGGCTGCCCCAAAGTGAATCGAGTCCGGAACCTCTGGAAAGAACCTTCCCGGTTTCAGACTTTAAATTCGGTTCCTTCTGATGTACCGAAGTCGGGTCTTTTTCCGGTTTAAATGGATAGATGTTTGTTCCGGGTTCCGGTTCCGGTTCGCATCCCTGATGGACACAGAATTCTATTACAAATGTTTAGGTGAGAAAGTTTTGCTAATTTCTGTCATGTGCTAGTTCATTTGTCGAGCAAAGCCTTCCAAAAAAAAAAAACAGTAAAATCGATGTCTAAGTCAAGATTGCCACTCTAAAACACTTGCACGTGTAAAACCAATTTCAAATGTATTTCTCATAAATTTTTTTTTTTTAAAAAATTGCCAAGGTTAAAAAAAAAAAAAAATAGGAAAACAAACCTATAGCTCTGTGAAAGGAGATTGCCATCATGGCTGCCTCCATGCCAGTGGCGTCGCGTGCCATCTGGCAACAATGCAACAGCCCCATTTAAACTCATCAAATATATCGAATTTTTCTTGTGCACTGTGCACCCCCTGAAGTCGATCTTTTACATGAGTTTAAATGGATAGAATACATTGTTGCCAAATTGCACGCGACGCCACTGCTCCATACTGTTTCAGAATCACGTCCATAGATCGCCTCTCTATTGGTAAAGCTCGCGTTGACCAATAATTTTGCCGAACCGAACCGCGAACCGAAACTACCCGTGAATCCGAACCGAACCTAAATCTTTTTTTGGCCGCTTTGACTCCCTGCACTAAAATGGTCTACACGTCGCATAACTCTAACCGAGGCTCCTTCAGGAAGGGGCTGCGTTTTACATAGAACGAAGAAAAGCAAACCCAACCGTAGCGTAGGGGGGTGAGGACGAGTGGAGAGGAGATGGGGGGAGGAGGGAAAAAAATTAAGTTTGAAGTTTTAGAGAACAGAGCCGGGCTTACGCTCGCTGAGCCGAGACGCGGATTTGGACTCCGCGAGGAAAACCGCGTTAATTAACCCCCAAAACAAAACAAGAGCCTCGGCCACGCGAGTCAAGAGAGTCAGCAAAGCAGAGGCTGTGGGGGTGATGCAGGTGGTCAAGGGGCGAAGAAGCGTCGGGGAGGGGGTGGGGGAGGGGTGCAGAGCTGGGCATGAGAGTGAGAGTAAGAGGGGGCCCTATCCGAAAGAATAACTGATGAGATGCGGGGGACTGTACAAGAGGAGCGGGGAGGGGGAGGGGGTCAACTTTTGAAAAGTTCGAGCGCACGACACACCAAGCTGGTAGCCTAATTTTGCCCTCTTCTGCTGTTATCCATCCTAATTAATAAGCCGGAAACCCCACGACTGGGCATGGGGGAGAGTAAAGTCCAGGGTCTAGCGAATCAGCACAGCGTTGTCAAATTTATGACAGTTAAATTGAGGTTAATCGACGGTAGGTACATAAAAAAAGAAAAAAGAAAAAGAAAAGAAAACCAAACAAACAAACAAAAAAACAACAAAACAAAAACTGGTGGGAGAAAATATAGTGAACCACTTCAAATGAAACTATCGAAGCATTATCTGTTAATTTCGAATGAATGTGGAGAACCAATCATCATCGATCGAGAACCGACGTCCTAAGATGATTTTGCTGACTTTTTGAGTATTTTCCCCCTTAAAACGCTTGTTTAGTAGACAATTTTGCACACAACGTTTTTACGTTTACGGTAACACTCATGGTTTTGTAACGGCACGCAACTGTTCTGAATTTATCCTCTGCTGTACATATTTGTAGGTCTACCTTGAGCAAGAGGGAGAGAGAGATAGATAGCACCACTCACTTTCAGCCCCATCCCCAAAAACTCTCAAAACCCCCTAAATGAAAGAGTGATTTCAACGATAAACGCAAAATCTTTTCCTCAATGGCAACGAAGCAAAGTAAAACTGGACTCTAAAAAAAGAGAGAGAGAGAGAGAGAGAGAGAGAGAGAGAGAGAGAGAGAGAGAGAGAGGAGGGGAGAGAGAGAGGGAGGAGAGAGGAGAGAGAGAGAGAGAGAGAGAGAGAAAATTATAAATAAATGGACTCGGGCCGAGGTCATGAAAGGACTCTCACAGAATGGAACAGCGGCGAGGAGCGGAGAAAAAAAAGAGAGTGGGGGGGGGGGGGATTAAATCGAAAAATATTGCGCTCATTAGTAACCGACGGCAAGTCCGACTACCCCCCCCCCTCTCCACAACATCGCGTCACCAAGCTTTTGGTGCTTTCGGCCCGTATTTTCTTCGTACAGCTTGCACGCATACAACCCCCCTCCAAAACATTAACCCCCCGCCCCCCCACCGCAAGAAAAGGTTCTTAATTTAAAGCGACAGAAGGGAAGAAAGACCGTAGAGGTGGTGCGCGGGGAAAAGAGAAACGACAAATTCTGGAACGTGTCACGAAAGGAATAAAGACGAGAATACGAGTAAATTTACATCCCCCTTTTTTCCCATTGCCTGACTTGATGTTTGCTTTTTCCTTCTTTTTTTTTCTTACAAATTGAGATTGATAATAAAGTCGCAACTTATACACATCACGCATCAAGGGAGGATCTCGCGGCGCAACCACGTTTTCCTCCTGTCTTTGAATGATTCCTTAATTTGACACGAAAAAGAAAGTTGAAGGGGAGGGAGGGGGTTAAGGTAGAGCGTCCTATTTGAAGAGCTTTTAGAGAGTATACGAAAGTAGAGGTGACAGTGAAAAAATATGTATTTGTCGCCCGATTTTCCTCGAGCAAAGAAGGAAAAATAGGAAGGGGGTAAAGGGAGAGGGAAACTACCATGATAATTGAGATTGATCGTGCGGCCGCAATTTTTAGAAAGTCATTTTATCGTAATGGAGAAAGTTCTGGGCAGGAAAAACCAAGTTCAGTGAAAACGCACTTATAATAGAGTTCGGTCATCACAACATTACGGCGAATAAGGTCGGCGACCTCGTTCAAATATCGTGCATGAAAAAAAAAAAAAAAAAAAAAAAAAATGTAAATTAGGCGCTGTAAGAAGTGGTTGTGACTGTGAGACTATTGAAATTGAAGAAAAAAGTCTTGCAACCATCGAGAGAAGCTATAGGAAGAAAAATCGATGATTCGACAATTCCATACAGATACGTCGAATGATGTCATGAATTAATCGTCAAAGCGCCAGGCTGGTCGAGACGCGGCACACTGTGGTCTGAGATCGAAAACAAGTGGCAAAAAATCAGTGGAGAAAATTAATCAAAAATCATCAATTTGACCTTTCAAGCTCCGTTTAAAACTTTCAAGTAACAGATCTAGGTTTAAATTACTTATTAAATGCGTCTTCTGTGATTATAATTGGTCTCGAAAGTTTAGGTACAAATGATGAATTGTGAGAGAAACTTACTCTCTGATGATTTTTATTTTTGGACACTTTTTGACGATCTAAGACTATTGTGCAGCGGTGGCTCAAACTAATCGGAAATAATTTCCGGGAACGCGGGAACGAGGAACTGAATGAACTGACTTTCGAAGGGATACGACACCGACGAAATGGCGAAGGGACCGATTGCCGCCACGCTCAATTGAACTTGAACTCTTTAAAAGTGCACACACACACATTTACGTAATAAATGCATTCACCGAACTCTCACAAGTGAAGTGAATACACAGTAGTCTCAAAAAAGACACACACACACAATCACACACTCACACACTCGCACACTTACACACACACGCACAAAGTACATACTCGTACGTTCAAATCGTGTGCACATTAACAACCGAATTGGAAAGCTGCATTCGATCAAAATTGTCTGCCGATATAATTTCCGATGAAACGACGAAAGAGATGAAACGCTCGTAAATCGCGCGGTGGTCATTCTGAACATAAATAGAACGGATTTTGAGAGCTCAGAGCGACTGATTCAAAAGAGTTAGAGTCGGAATGAATGAAATAATGTAAAAATATTCACATTTATTCTTGAGAAAAACCCTTCCTTTTAAATCCGATTACATCATTGAAAACGGATGAAAGAAGGAGATCTTGCGGAGAGGGGGACTAAAAAGCCATTTCAGGAGCTGCTGAGATAAATTGTGTTTTTCCATCACAGCTCTCTAGTTTTCTATCGGTCAATTCTAATTCGTACTTCTCCAGGATTTAAAAGCCTGATATTTTTTTTCCGTAAAGAGAAGCAAATTCTAATCTTAGAAGAACAAATACAGTTAATCAACGGGGAAAATCCGGTTGTAACCAGAAGAATGGACATTATCGCTAAGATAATGATTCTGACATCTCAGGCAGTCAGGCCGTCCTGTTAAATTAACAAATCTTTATCGTCACGGTAACGTGCCAAAGAAATGGGCGTTATCGTAACGATAAAGATTTGTTTGTTTAACAGACCGGCCTGAGATTTCAAGGATCATTATCGTAACGATAACGTTCATTCCTTGGGCAACAACTGAACTTTTTTTTGTTGATTTAACAGTATGGTTTTTTCTTCTTTCTCTCAGCGTATGGAATGGGGCTCTTGCAAACTTTTGCTATCAGCAAATAAATAGTCCAATCTTATGTAAAGACCTACAAAAATCACGAAAATCACACTTAGAAAGTCTAAAATTCAGTAATAAGCTCACATAACTGCTGTAACGGCAAGTTTGGAATGGCGGTTCAACTCAGGTATCATGAGAGCTTTCTGTTTGTTCTGTCACTTTCTCTACGGAAACACAGTGGTAAGTACATCTCAATTTAGATAGGAATCTCCCATGATACCTGCGCTGCGCCTCTCTGCCATTAAGCCCGATTCTGAGAGTGAATTTCGTGATATTTTAGCGCACTCATCGTCATTTCTACAGGTTTTTATGCAAGAAACAATCTTCAATCCCCTATGGCAAAAGTTTGCAAGAGCCCCATTGAAACTGTTTCATGAGAAGTCATCCCTATAGCGTAAGACGAGTGATGTAGCGTAAGGAAAATAGTGTCTAACTGAGAGTTTTCATACCTGGTAAAAACGGGAAGCTTTGCGCCCATTATATGGAGACGAGCCAGGAGTAAACAAATCGTGGACGCAACCAATGCGGCAAGGCGTTTGGTCGCCTCTGCTGGCCAAGAATGATGCAAGGGGATTTTTCCGTTTAAAGCCCATTGACTGAAGACCTGAAGATCAGAAAGACGAATCTGCAACAAAAGAAGGCCACAAGGGTATGAGTAAATTTAACACATTTGTGTGCGGGACGCAGGATATAGAAAATAGACATTCATTGAGTAAAAGCAAATTCATAAGTGGGAAAAGGAAAATGATCGATATATTTTACAACCGATGCAAAAATTCAGCGAATAGTACTGCAGAGCCATTGAACTTTGCTATTCACTCCCTGGCTAAAGTGTTTCGTGAAATTCTATGACCAAAATTCCGTGGGACATCAACTCTTACCGAATTCTATTACATTACGTGAAATTCCATAAAAAAGTCCATGCAATTTTATGGAATTCCGTGGGAGTTGATGTCCCTCGAAATTGTAATCCTCGAACTTCATAGAGCACTTTCAAAGAAGTAGAAGGAGAAGTAGCCAAGAAAGATGCGTCCAGGCAAAGATGGATCCTAAAATATGCGTATATTGCCCATCCAAAATAATTAACACCAATTCTGGATTACCGCAGGTTACTGCAGAGTCGAGAGTGATAATGAGCACACTGCGGAAGAAAAATAAAGAATACTATTGGAAACGAGGAAATTTGAACAAAATGTGAGTATTTCGGGAATAATTAAAACGCAGAGGCGATCCGGCACATCGTACACATTATTATCTTTGAAGAAAGTGTGTGTAAACGAATCATCGAATGTTTCAGGTAGGTAACTGTTCCTACACGTCGGTCATGCTTCAAGTACGTCCTATGAATTGAAGGCGCTTTTGAATTCACGGATTCTTGTTAAAATAACTTAAAAGGGGTTTCATGCAGTGCTATAAAATTTGGCAAAAAAGAAACAACTTTATATTAAATTCATTTGGAAAATTTGCATCTTTTCTCCAGCAGCGCTGGAGTTTCACGAGACTTGACGGAAGGAGTTGTTAATACACGGCGAAAATACAACCTAACCGATGCAAAGAGAATTGCCTACTAGTCAACTACCGCGCTTAGACTCGTTTCAACTGCGAGCTGCTGATGAGTGGATTAGATATCAGCACCTGAGTTTAATAAAAAATATTTCTTTGAATTTCCTTCGTTTCGTCGGATTTTGATTTAAATTATAATTAATTGAGACCGACACGTGAGAAATAGGAGCCGATGCTTCGGCTTTACATAAATTCATCGTTTTGTAGCGATGTAGGAATAAATTGAGTTTCCGGGCGTAGAAATGGTCTTTCTGTATTTTAGACAAAATAGAGTTGATACAATTGTTCTTTACAATTTAAAAATTTGAAGATTAAAATATACCATTTGGGTTACCATCATGACAGAACAGTGGCGGATTCAGCCCTCGCGAACGGGGGGGGGCGAATTTGGGGTTTTTGCCTCTAAATGACCCCCTTTTCTTGTTTTCGCTCTCGCTTTCCCCCTTCCTCTCCCCTCTTGTCCCACTTTTTGGGCCGAACGGGGGGCGATCGCTCCCTTCGCCCCCCCTGTATCCGCCAATGAGACAGGATGCGCACTAAATTGAGGAAAGACACTGACCCTCATGGATCAGGCATCAGTAAATTAGCTTTTAGATGCCTATTTCAAAATGGGGGTTTCAGAGTTACATCGCTTCTGCACCCAACTAATTCTGAAGCTACTCATGTCAAGGACAAAGCAAAGCTGTTCAATGCATAAATTCTGATCGTATAGAATAGAGCACCTTAGTTTTTGATTTGACTTAGCAACGACTATTTCGGAAAAGAAAGAAAGAAGAAGAAAAAAAAAAAAACAAAAAAATCGCTCGCGTGAAAAACCTTCGTCGAGGCATTCGATTGGGGTAACTAGGGCTTTAACTTCAAGGACGTTCCTATTAATCACCATGTGGATAGAGGGGAAGAGGGCGAGAAGAGCCATAAAGTGCGATTTGACGCCAACATAAAACGAAATAAAAATAAACAGGATAGCTCTCAAGATGTGGATTTAACATTTTATACGAGCCATCCATCCGATAAATTAGCCATTAGTAGTTATGAGGAGGAGATGTCGGTCGGGGCAGAGAGACTGGGTAGGGTAAGGCTTGGTTGGAGAGAGCACCACCCGCGCCCTGGTCCCTATTCTATACCGTCGTCACCCGGTGACGACCAACTACCATGCCGTGGCGGGTTAAGACCATTAAACTGATCCCACGCGTCACGAGTAGAAAAATACAGCGACCCTCCTTCACCTCCCCGGTCATTTCAGCAGAATACGGGGACTGTTCTAAAGAAAGAACTAAACATTCTAGTTATTTTATTGGCAGTTAGGCTTCCCTTCTCACTTACCCTCGTTCATAACGAATTTCGAAGTTCAGCGCCATTGACTGTACAGTGTATAGTGACCAATGCTTTCGACACTGCAACGGATTTCTTTGTTCAAAGACGGATCCAGCAATCCGGCAACTGTGTATTATTTCCATTTGAATGCATGATAAACAATCGATTAGTAAAAGGGTCACGGACACCCCCCTCCCCCCCAAGAATCGATTGTTCGACATTCAATCGGAATGAATTCGTGGTTCGACAAATATATAGCTGGATCCGCCCATGCCCTTTGTTATCCTATCATTGGCGGATACAGGGGGGGGCGAAGGGGGCCATCGCCCACAGAAAGAAAAACAGAAAAGAGGGTCACCTAAGGCTGGATCCGCCAATGAAGTTAGTCAAAGTGTTTGAGTTTAAATTAGTTTAAACCTGGAAGTTATTAAACGTCCAAGTGGCTTGATGAGGATTGTCGCATCCACGCGAACACATCCAAAAACATTTTTTTCATGTTTCAAAAATTCTGAAATTTGAACGGAAATATACATCCTACGAGGAGGAGAGGAGGAGAGGAGAGAAGAAGAGAGAAGAGAGGAGGGGACAGAGGAGGAGAAACAGAGCGTGAGAGAGCGGACGAGAGAGAGAGAGAGAGAGAGAGAGAGAAAGAAAAGTATATTTCTTTAAAATCATCATTAAAAATGTTAAGCCTAAATGATTGGTATTTTCAAAAGTGGCA
The DNA here is from genome assembly GCA_011764245.1 of Trialeurodes vaporariorum. Lineage (NCBI taxonomy): Eukaryota > Metazoa > Arthropoda > Insecta > Hemiptera > Aleyrodidae > Trialeurodes > Trialeurodes vaporariorum. Next base: position 34,546,888 of record VMOF01000002.1, on the reverse strand, counting down.
GAATCTGAATTTCCCATTTTTTAGTTTTTCGCAATTTGCAAAAAGAAAATGGGTCGGAATTTTTGAAACCTCTGTCATTCAAGTTACTGAGGAGGGGTTTCCCTATCGATTGAGTATACATACATGCATATTTAGGCTTAAATTGGCAGACTTATAGCCATTTTTAAAAGTGGATGATGTATGTCATCCACGCGACGTTTCGTGTCACAAATGCGAGCGCGACCACTCGAGGGTTAAGGTTCCATGAAAACTTTTCTTGGGAGTTATCTGGAAAATCTAGGTGAATATTCTAATGGGGAAGGCCCGATGTACTCGTGTGACGTCATGGCTATATAATTCCACTCATGAATCATACGGTGTAACATCGCACCTCCAGTGTTAAATTAAAATCACAAATGTATACGTGACGACAGTTATGCATGGCGCTAAGCAGTAAGCAGTAAGCACACCTGATATGGATCCACTATGAAAGAAAATTAAATGCCGAGTTTCAAAACTTTGACTTACGAGGGGGCAGGGGAGGGGGCGAGGTTCCCTCATGAGAATGGCCTGAGATTCTTGTCATATACCAGCCGTTATATGAATATACGTCTATAGTATCTGAGGGACATAAAATAGATGTAGGTAGAGGTTAATCGTGGTGCACTAAATTTACTAGATCGCGTGTGGCAGCGAAGCGAAGCGAGGAGAGGGGAGCCGAGAAATGGGAGGAGTCAGTTAAATTTTCCGTCACTATTTATCGGCCCATGATTTGGCTTACAGCTTTATACAGTTTTACGTTTTAATGACTATTAGATTCATGGTTGGGAGGGTATGGGTATACAATTATACAGCGTGTTCAAAAAGTCCGTCCCCCCCTATCTAACTTTTGAACGGCTGCAGATTAAAAAACGAAACTCGGGGGATGTTTATAACTTAATAGGAACTACTTTTCGGCGTATCCAAAATTTCCGGGGGGCGCTCCTAAGGGGGGGTTTCGCCCCCTAACTCAAAATTTTCAAATGGCAACCCCTATCTTGTGATACCTCGTTTTAAAGGGCATAAAATTCTAAGACTTTTGGCGCAAACCGGAGGTCGATATCGTTTTTCGTCATCGATATATCGATAGTCAAAGTTCGATTTCGACCCATTTTCAAAAAAATCAGAACTCCCATTTGAAATGTCGGAATTTAGAAAAATAGGAGTCAAAAATACTCTAAAAATCAAGTAATTTCCAGAAAAAAAACGGTTTTGACATTAATCTAGTCTTAAAGCCCCCAAAAATTTTTTAAAAAAAAAGACCCCTCAGGGGGGCTATCTCAAAAATTCCGAGGCACGACTCCTATCGAGTGATACATCGCTTAAAAGAACACACAAAACTGAGCATTTTGGCACAAACCGCAGGTCGATATCGTTTTTTGGGTTTCGATATATCGAATGACAAAGTTGGATTTTACCCGTCATCAAATGTCGATATATCGAAAGCCAAAAACGATATCGACCTGCGGTTTGTGCCAAAATGCTCAGTTTGTGTGTTCTTTTAAGCGATGTATCACTCGATAGGAGTCGTGCCTCGGAATTTTTGAGATAGCCCCCCTGAGGGGTCATTTTTTTAAATAATTTTGGGGGGGTTTAAGACTAGATTAATGTCAAAACCGTATTTTTTTCTGGAAAGTACTTGATTTTAGAGTATTTTGACTCCTATTTTTCTAAATTCCGACATTTCAAATGGGAGTTCTGATTTTTGAAAAGGGTCGAAATCGAACTTTGACTATCGATATATCGATGACGAAAAACGATATCGACCTCGGTTTGCGCCAAAAATCTTAGAATTTTATGCCCTTTAAAACGAGGTATCACAAGATAGGGGTTGCCATTTGAAAATTTTGAGTTAGGGGGCGAAACCCCCCCTTAGGAGCGCCCCCCGGAAATTTTGGATACGCCGAAAAGTAGTTCCTATTAAGTTATAAACATCCCCCGAGTTTCGTTTTTTTATCTGCAGCCGTTCAAAAGTTAGATAGGGGGGGACGGACTTTTTGAACACGCTGTAAATAGTCGCGTAGGTCAGAACCTTTGGAATGGGAGGGACAATTGTACGTTATAAATCAATTTATTTCATTCTAATCCTAGACAAATAATATTTCCATACTTGAATAGTTCTAACTCCAACGAGACAATAGTGTCAGATTTTACGTTTTCGGAAAATAAAAGAAAATTAATCAAACATGTTACCCAGCACGCAGAGGCGTAACAGCAGGGCTAGCCTCCAACGAGGCCCCTAGAGGGCTCATGAGAGAGATCTTTTCAAGATTCGACTAGCTATCAAGCGAATTTTGATCATCGAGTCTTTCTCATGTTTTGTTTATTGTTTTCTATTATAAACACAATTTGAATTATTGCTCCGTCAATCTATTTGACTTACATGTTTCTCGCTTTCTTTCATTTATAGACGTTGCTTACCCTTTAAGGCGTTCAAAAATTAATTTATTCACTAATTTCATACAAATTTAATGACCGAATAAGATCGCACATCCTAACGTTTTAGAAAGAATATATTCGTGCTTGGGGGGGGGGGGGGCAGTGAGCACGACCCTTATCGAGGTTTATATGGGGGGGGGGCGGGAGGGCTTGCGTTCGCTGATACGCCACTGTACCCAAAAACATAATGTTTAGGTACGATTTCCGGAAGAAAGGCCATTAAAACATTAGACGTGCGCTTTTTTGGGCATCATAGTTGAACCATAATACTGCCATCTTGGACAGATCTAGCCTAATCAAATTTAATGAGTCTTTCTCGCTAAGACGGCTGCAATGGGGCTGTTGCACACTTTTGCTATAAGCGATTTAACAGTCGATTCTGGTGTAAAAACCTCCAAAAATAACGATGGCAGCACTAAAAACGATGGGAGATTCCCATCTAACAATACTGCAACTCCATCAAGAAGTGACCAATAAGAGACGACTTTCATTTGACATCGGTGTCACTAGGTGTTGCGGCACCATTCTTCGGATGTGGATCATCGCTCTGATGACTATTTACTCTGTGAATCATCCTTGTCAGCATAGAAAGAGTGACGAAATTACGATAGGAATCTCCCATAGTTACTGCCCTCGGCCACCATTACGCCTTCGCAAATAAAAGCGTTTATTGAGTTTAAGAGTGGATTTCGGAAGTTTTCAGTGCTGCCATTGTTATTTTTCGAGGTTTTTACACCAGAATCGACTGTTAAATCGCTTATAGCAAAAGAGTGCAACAGCCCCATTGGCATTTTGCGTACTTGGCACAATAGCCCCAGTGGCATGCAAATGGACTACTTCTGGAGATCGGTCACTGCAGGATGTCCTACACTATAAGGCAGTCGCAAGTTTCCCGCCAAATGCAAATCTTTTGAAATCGCTCGAAATTTTCGCTACTTCGAAATCGTTTCAATTCACGTTCCGGTGGTAAAAAAAAAAGAAAAAAAAAAATAAATAAATAAAATACAAACAATACAGTGAGTTCCTTTCCTCTAGCACTAAAAAAAATGAAATAAAAAAAGGTGCGCAAAAGACCCCGCCATTGAACCACAATACCTACTGAGATCTTGTGTAGATCCAGCCTCATATTTAATGGGCCTTTCTTGCATAAACGGCTTCAATTACTTTCCGCATCATAGTAAATAAATGATAAGAATACACTCGAAGAAAGAAAAATTTAAGTACTGAAGCCGAGAAATTCGACACGCCAGCGCCAGTGGCGGCCGCGGCGCGGCACAGCGTAGCCCGTCGCGTCGCAGTCGCAGCCGCGGGATGAGAATGAGAGTGCCAGTCCCCATTCTCGTTTTTACTATCCCGACATAAATTCTTATGATTCTCATATTTGCGCTTTGTTTTCTTTTGCCGGCTATCCCTTCCGGAGAAATGATCAAAATTTGATTTATAGAGCTCAATATCTCTCAATTCTCTCCCGGGATGCACGGGAGCGGGACAAAATAAACTTTATAAGGTAAACCAAGAGGATTTTTTTTTTATCCGTCGACTATTACTTTACCTTCCGCACTTTACCCCTCCCTCCGCCCGCCTATCTCCCTCCCCTCTACTCTTTGGGCAGAACAGACGAAAGATTTATCTCTATATCACGCTCCTTTCTCAGAACAACCCCCCCCCCCCCACAATATCCATCCCCTCTGGCGTCCCCTTTCTCCTGGTCAAAAATGGACGAATGAGAATTAATAAGAGTAGGGGATCAACAGAGTGAGGGGCTTTTCTCTCCTTCGAGCTGTGGTATTACCAATAACCTTCCTTCCCTCGGTGGCATCCACCTTCTCTTCCTATCCTTGAGAATTGCGTTCGGAGAGACATCTTCGCCCTTCCAGGGGCTTCGGTCCGGTGAACTCAGATGTAGATTTGATGCCCGGGGTAGGGTCGCTGAATTAACTACTGTGGCCGTTTCGCTTCACGCGAAAAATATGACGATCGTGACAAAGTTCTACAGCAAATAAACATAGTTTTGTCATACGTACACGGATCCAAACAGATTAAATATTTTCATCTCAGAATACAATTCATTCAATTTCTAAGTTGACTTTATTTATTCTTCATTCATCCTGCTCTATTGTTTATACAGCTGTATACCTCTAAGGGTATGAAGTACTAGAAGGAAAGAGAAAAAAGGTTTGAAATTCATTTGACGACTCGAACAGAGGCATTTGGTTCCGACGCAAAGTGCACAGAGGAGCGAGTTAATAGGAGGAATTGGACATAACATATACACAGGGTGTAACAAAACTATAAACATTAATTTTCAGGGCGTGTTTTAGAGGTAAAGATAAGACTTTTAATTCTTCTATTAACATGGGTCCCAAATTGTAGTCTTTTCGAGTTACAGTGTTGCAAAGTTTCCGAAAAACGAAGTGAGAAACTGTCTCAACTCCCTCGTGAATTGTTCTAAATGCTCGTAAATAAGTATATACTCTGATGTAATTTTAGGCGCTCTTGCCGATTTTGGCCGTGAAAATGCTGTATGCAAAAATTTGAGGGGGGTTTTGGGGAATTTTCTTTATTTTCCTCACTTTTTTTGGCCAAATCATGTGAAAACATGCTTTCGGATTCATTAAACCCAAAAACGATTAGCATTACTCAAAAGTTCGTAAAAAAAATATGCATATTTAGTCTTTACAAGTTTTTCCCATTTGCAAACCATTACCGAGAAAATCATCCCTGAAGTTGGAGAAGTCGGCGGAGAATTGATAAAATCAAAGAAAAGGCGATTATTGGCCGATCTCTCCCACTTCAGGGACGATTTTCTCGGAAATGGTTTGCGAATGGGAAAAACTTGTAACGACCAAAAATGCATATTTTTTTACGAATTAACTTTCGAGTAATGCTAATTTTGTTCTTGGGTTTAATGAATCCGAAAGCATGTTTTCAAATAATTTGGCCAAAAAAAGAGAGAAAAATCAAGAAAAAACCCCCAAAACCCCCTTCAACTTTTTGCATACAGCATTTTTACGGCCAATATCGGCAAGAACGCCTAAAATTACATCAGAATACTTATTTACGAGCATTAAGAAAAATTCAGGAGGGAGCAATGACAATTTTTCAATTTGTTTTTCGGTGACTTCGCAACACTGTAACTCGAAAAGACTACAATTTTATTTCGGACCCATGTTTATAGGAAAAAAAAAATCTTATTTTTACCTCTAAAACACGCTCTGAAAATTAATGTATATATAGTTTTGTTACACCCTGTTTAACTAAAAATACAATTTCTTTGTTTTTGCGGTCACAAAATGCATTGTATGGAGTGATTCTTGAAGACAATTTTACAAGAAAACTAATGGCAACACATTCTTTTTGCATTGCGTATTTAAGAAGATACAAGCATCTAAAGTTTACATACCATGTCCAGCTCTTTAATTGACACGCTCCACTGTGCGACGTCCCAAACGTGGTGCAAAACAAAACCTATGAAAGATTAAACGTCTCCGGCAACTTTTCCGCAAAAGATGCAAAAGATTTGCGTCTTCGAGAATCGTCGAACAAACAGCGTAGATCATGGCGCTCTACAGAAAAATCCCAGTAAAAAATCATAACGATGATTCCTGAGGAGCATTGGCGGTTACAGGAATTTGTCTGTCCCTCTTGCTTCCAATTTGAACATACAGGAAAAGGATAGTAAAGGAGCCATCACATGACTTTAGTACCTATTACAGTCCCTCATGAAAGAGTCTCGCCATACGAATTAAGTTCCATGTCTGATGGAAGTCCATGTGAAGAAGAAGAATAAGGGGTCAATGGGACCATCAAGATGCACGCCTCTTGTTTTCATTTTCATCGAACGATTTTCCTGTTGTATCATCAAAGTTCAGTGGCGTCGCGTGGAATCCGGCAGCGCTGCGTTTTGTCCATTTAAACCCGTGCAAAGTATCGATTCGAGGTAGTGCACTGTGTACCTCCAACAGATCGACCTTTTTCATGCATTAAAATGGAGGAAATGCAGGGTAGCCAGATTGCACACCTTTGCCCAGCTTTAAAGCGAAAATTTCGACACTCAATGCATTACCTGATAATAAATCTCAAAAGAAACTAAAACTAAGTACGTTCAAGACAGAATAAGTCACGCATCACTTTTCACTTCAGAAAAAACAAACAATGACGCCGACGGAAATTGAAGGTTAGATTGACCGGTCTAAAAAAAAACCAGTTTCTTTACATCTTCAAAACGCTTATTAATAAAATGGAAATTCCCGAGAGTCGTCGATTTAATCTGAAAATTCAATTTTGAAATCTAGACCAAGGGTTGGAGGAAATGGCGCGATTGCTTTCAGCTCCATAAGAAGCAATTAGAAAGCGGGAAGATCGTTCGATGAAAACGTAAACAAGAGGCGTGTCTTTGGGTGGCTCCGTAGACAGCTTGCTTCTTCTTCTGCACTTTCGTTCGCGTGTCTTGACTCTTTCACAAACAGGGATTCTAGTCCATAGCTCCGTCCTTTTCTAGCACGCGTGTTCAAATAGGAAGAGAGAGAGAGAGAGAGAGAGAGAGAGAGAGAGAGAGAGAGAGAGAGAGAGAGAGAGAGAGAGAGAGAGAGAGAGAGAGAGAGAGAGAGAGAGAGAGAGAGAGAGAGAGAGAGAGAGAGAGAGAGAGAGAGAGAGAGAGAGAGAGATTCCTGCAGAGGAGCACAGCTCATGTCTTCCGGAACGTCCTCAATAATCCCAACGAAGATTGAGGCTCTTGAATTTTTGATGCCGTCTGCGGGGAAACTCGATTTTCAAAAAATCTTTCTCTTCCCCCTTTTATCATTCGCCGACGTAGAAGGAGCTAAAAACAATAGATAGTATACAGCAAAGCACGAATGGAGGAACGCGTAGTGTGAGGGGGTAGAAGAATATCATTTACCTAAAGTGGTATCGCCGCGAGTGGCGACTGACTATAGAGGAATGAGGGTTGAAAAGACAAACTTAACCAAACCACCCCTATTCCAACCCTTGGGCGCCTCTAGCAGCGGCGAGAGAGGGAGGGAGCCGTAATTTTCATTACATAATTAATCGCAGAAAGAAAATGTTTTCCGCCAATACGACGAGAGAGCTGGGAGAGCCCCTCATAATCATTAGCCAAGTACAATCGCAAGAGGTTATCAATGGAGGGAAAACAGGCAGGGAGAGAGGGATTTCACCCCAGGTGGGCGCCTGAGCAATTTCAATCAAGGATCGATAACTAGCGGCGGGTTGGCGGGGGTGGAGGAGGAGACTGGGAAGAGCATATTAATCTAGATGGAAAACAATTAAAGAGTATTCATTTTTATTAGCGGCCGACGACAAAAGAGCTGCTGGGCGACATCAATTTATGCGAAACCAAAGCACGAGCAAACGGGGAAACGAGACTCGAGTGTCAGGGGTGGCGGGAGGGGGGGGGGGGTTGAGCGACAGAGGGGGGACGACGACGACGACGACGAGAAATTAAAAAGCGTAAAGTCATTGACAGGTGATGGAGCCAAGAGAGAGAGAACTAAAGAGAGAGAAACAAAGATTCTCATAAATTATCGTTCCCTATTCCAATCGATCCCTGTAGCGACCTATACACCATCATCAGCAGCACATCAAACATCGATAGCCCGTTTTATCCCATTTCACTCCACGTAAAAGGATCGATTATTTGGAGGTTTAATTTAGCCCCTAAAAAGTTCTATTCTTTTTCATGGGTTTACAGGGAGGGGATATCGATAAATCGCTATTCCTCGAGCTGCCGAATTCCGCGCCATGCCATTGGGATACACGCGACGAAGAGGCTGCTGGAGAACTCTAAGTCTAGAGGCTGAGAAGTGAGGTTAGCGCAAAACGCATAATTTAGCGAAAAGAGAAAATTACCAGAAACAAAATAATTATGAATTATTTCGGCAATTTTTAAATACAGGAGACTGATATTGACCATGTATTGCGACATATTCTCTTGAGAGATCTTCTCATAAAAATTGAATGTTCAAGATGGAATAGAGGTGAAATAACCGCGATTTGGAGTGACTTTTTCAGGGTAGGTGGGTCGCGGTTTTTGATGAAGCAGAGGCGGATTTCCTTCAATCCTTGAGTACAGTTTAATCCGTTCAATTTAGAGCATCTTTGTGAGTTACTCTTTCAATTCATGGTATTTTTCAATAAGACACCACCATATGGTCATCAATACGTGTAGTCACTCTGCTATAACATTTGTTTTCACCCCCAAAGATTACAAAACTGACCGCATTGTTGTGAATAAGACAACATAATGTAAATTGATTTTGAATTAGCAATTTATGGTCTAATGTCCGAAAATATACGGCAGCAGGTTGCTCATTGGTACTAGGGTGTTGATCAGCAAGCAATGCAGTTATTAAACGAACCAAGAAGTTAGTAATAATGTATTTGGTTCAAACATATATTCAACTTCTATTTCCATTAAATTTCACAGCGTAAGAGTCAAGGAAAAAGTTCTGCTGCTGCAGAATCACACATAAAGAGTTAGAATTAAACTAACTACCAGTAACCTAATCACATTAAACTAACCACTGAACTATCACTGAACCCTTTTCTGTGAGAAAGGGAACGAAAACAAGGCAAAGCAAAAATAACAGGGAGGTGAGGAAGGTGGAGAAAGGACAGAGGTGAGAGAATTGTCCGAATACGTTCGGCAGCATGTCGTTTATTTGTACCAGGACCAAGATGTTTATCAGCAAGCAATTAACTGTTAAATAAACCAAGAAATTCGTCATAATTTCTTTAGTTCAAACCAAGGTTGTGGATTAAAGAGGTCTTCTCATCTTACTTCGCGCCACGAATTCAGTGGCGCGCAGATCAAAATCACTGCAGGCAAGATGGCCGACAAAAGCAGAAAATGTATATTCGTATACTCTTTGCAGAAAACATTGGGCTGCCCTCTGCGAAAAAACAATCCAATGTTTTATGCAAAGAGGATACGTTTTCTGCTTTTGTCGGCCATCTTGCCTACAGTGATTTTGAAATGCGCGCCACTGAATTTGTGGCGCCAAGTCAGATGAGCATACCTCTTTCATCTATAACCTTATGTCCTCAGACGACCAAATTGGGTCCTCAAAGTAGTGCTCAAGGGGGCATTTGATGATTTCGGAGAGCAACACACGTCATTTCTAAACTTTCGCGAATTAACGGACATTTTGACAACTAAACTTCCACAATGATGTGTATTTTGACGAGCAAAGTTATGGCACTCCGTAAACAAGCACACACAAATTCGATCAAACAAAACCTAACCTTACCACAAAGTCAAATTTCCAGTTAGGTAAGTATGTATTAAGCCCTTATGGGCCAAGCCCGAGTCTACTCGTTTTTCTCCTCCAGTCCATTTCACATTGTTTCAGTCTTCATTCCAGGTAAACACGACTGTCCATAAAAACACTTAGAAGATAAGGCTTCTTCGGGCGCCTTTAATTCTTCAAATAGGCAATTTCAACTCCCCCGAGTACGAACAGTTAACTACGTTCCCTTCATTAACGGAAGAGTGGCGTTATTTTGAACTAACTTGGCCCTTAAAGGGTTAAATCAGATGCCTAGTCACGGCAACAGGAATTGACAGCAACGGCAACAGAATAGATTACCTCTTAAATCTATAACCTTGAATTCAAGCATATTCACTGTTTATTCGTGAAACAGTTCCGTTTCCATAAAATTTCCTAGCGTTAACGGAAAAAGTCCTGTTGCTGGAGGATCACACATGTGTTAAACTAACCTTAAGACGAACTTTTAACTATCACTAAGCTTTATCAGTGAGGGAGGGAAAGAAACCAAAGTGAAGCAAAAGAAAATGAGGGGGGGGGGAGAGAGAGAGAGAGAGAGAGAGAGAGAGAGAGAGAGAGAGAGAGAGAGAGAGAAATGAAAGAGGTGAGAGAAAATAAATGATAACTCGGGCAAGTCAGAGGCAAGTGGCTTAGGAGGCAAGGGCAGGCGTTCGAGGGATCGAGCGGGGATCGAGAGATGAGGCGGGTAAACGACAAGCTATTTGTCAATACTCAGAGCTGGTTGCCGGGCTCCCGGACTTCAGGCGCAGTATATGAAAAACCGCGCGAGAAGCGGTATGAACTGTGAAAACGCCAACGTTTTTCAAAATCGGCGATTTACGTAACGCGTGAAATGGATGACAGCCATTTGTCTCTCGATCCTGGCACGTTATAAGTGAAAACCGTCACCGACTACCCTTTTGAACAGCACGCGTAGGCGGGCGGGCGGCAAAACGGTGCCATCATCGGAATCGGCAAAATTTCATAAACGCTACTCTCTTGTTTGAGTTATGGTGAATTATTTAGAGGGGTTCTCGGTGTTCGCGAACTCACTCCCGTTCATAGAGCGAGGCTGCCTGAATAATTTTGTAATGGACAACAGCTCAGTTACAACAGAGACCGAAAGTCAGCCGTTTCAAAACGTGGAACGTGGATTTTCCTTTCCTACCGTCCTTTCAACCCTTAAACAATGGCAGATCAATGGCTCATCAATTAATTCGATCCAATGGAGCTGTTGCACGCACTTCTGCTACCTGCACTTTAAGGATCGATTCAAATACAGAAACCTTCAAAAATAACGATGGTGGCACTAAATACTTATGCACTTAAAATTATGCACTCCTAAATAAGGTGATTTTTAACGCGCGACCGTAATAATTGCGCTGTTTGACACTATCACAGAACCAACTGAACTCTGGTATTACACCCAAAGCTCCCTCAGGTAGAGCCCGAGCAATGCCGGATTCAGATAACATCGCTGAGCAAAGTTATGTGGTACAGCGAATTTTCAGTACTCAATGTTTGGCAGGATGTCTCAAATGTTGTAATCTTTTCGTTCAACAACAACAACAACATCGAACACCAAGCAGCTATGCGGTTGGCTTATTTTGAATCTTCGCGAGCTGCCTGTTTAATTTGAGCACAATCCACTAAAAAGAGTTTATACCAAGGCGTACGGCAGTGATGCTACTTTTATGAAATATAATTATTATTTTATACCCTCACATTCTATCATAATACGTGATGATTTCGGCCAAATGCCCGGATAGTCCCGCTGAAATCGGTTTCCTTCTCGCTCTTACGGTCAACCAGTTTATTTTGAATCTTCTAGGGAAGGCTTGTTTTTAAATCTTTGCGGGCCGGCTTATTAGAGCAAGATCACCGAAAGGAGTTCATACAGAGCCGTATGACAGTGACGCGTCTATTTTGTAGGAATCTCCATTCTATGGTTAAATCTTATAAAAAAGAACGCCACTTTTCAAGGGTCAGTATACTGCTCCAAGACCGGACTCTCGGCCCGACTGTCATCTCTGGCAATCTTTACATTTTTCAGCTGCCACCTTGTGCCAGTCCAACACTTGGATGGTTGTTTAGGGTCAACACCGTTTGTTCGGTGCACCCAGAGATTACTAAGCCTAAGAGATATGGCATAACGATTCAAAAGTGTTATTCGACTCCTACGAAGTATGCAATGTGGCGTTCGCTGGTGACCGTAAACATTGTTACTACTGTTGTTGTTTGAATGAGATTTGACAGCAACGCCACTAACTAAATTAATAAGATTAATAAAGTGTTTGGGAAGTTTAATGAGCTCTGAGTATATTTTGTACGTGAATCTGAAAATCTAAGTCACTTTAATCATCCCATCGGCCATTAAATGACAAACATTTAGATGCTGCAGAGAATCTAACCTCATTTCCAACAACATGAATAACAACAATGTTTACGGTCACCAGCGTACTGCACGTTGTATCACGGCCATTCTGCAGGCGTTTTTTACGGAGCCCGGCCAACGGTTTTTTAACACGGCGGAGATAGGAAGTGCCATATCTCTTAGGCTTAGTAATCTCTGGGTCCACCTACACTACTTCAACAACTTTTCCTCAAAGGATTCTAATAACGCAAGAGCTACCTCGGAATTTCTCAGGAAATATGACAACGCTGATTACACTTAGCGAACCCACAACCCACTGGGTCGGGAAAGTTTGACGTCTCAAGGACGCGGTAATGTTTCCTCTATTGTTCGCAGCAACGCGATATTTTGACGAGACAGGGCAGGTGGCAGGGGAGGGGAAGACGTAGAAGAGGGAAGACAGGTGTTCTTCCTGGAAAAACAGGGTAGGATAGCTACTAGTAAGAAGTTAGAGCGATAACTCGGACTTGGAATAATTAAGGAGGGCGCCTGAGGTGGTGGAAAGCGGAGAGTGAGAAGAAGCGGGTGACGGGAGTGTCAAGTCGGGGAGGAGCGGGAGTTTCCCGAATCGCAACAATCATCCGTGAACACCTGATTGGACTTTCTCGCAAACGCCGGCGTTAATGTTTAATGCTGAGAAGCAGACAGATGCGTGGTGAAGGATCGTGAAAGAAAGGGGTGGAGGGGGTGGAGGGGGGTGGAGGAGTGGCGTGGTGGCTGAGGGCGACCGACCGACGTTTTCCACTCATTACAGTTGAGCGCGTTTATCGACTGAAAGTCTGAAAAGCTCAAGTGTTCCTTACAAGGAAACGTAGTCTCCCCTCCCCTCTTCCCTGCACCCGATTGTTAAGGAAGGTAAATGACATAATTACAAGATAAATACACGGCGTCATAAGTCCGCAGGGAGATAAAAAGCCTTTAGCTTGATTAAAATCTATGGGCTCGGAGAACTAATATAAGACTATTTTTTGGGGAGTTCAACTTACTGATGACTATGTAGCGATTGAAAATAATGGGGAGACACTGCGTGATGGAGAAAGCCACACAAATTACTTAGTTCAACTCCCATGAAACACAGGACAATACTTGTCGCACAACTCTTTGTTTACTGTACTTACCTGATATCTTTTACTATACCGTGGCGGAGTTTACCATACTTTCTGGCTGACGCTAAAATCTGCTATGTGCATAGATAATTGTACCGTACTCTTTAGGTGCTGTCCGTCAGAGCTGCCGTTTTGCGTATAATCAATGCTATTTTTCTATTCACTGATGATTCCACCGGTTGAGAAAAGATGACACAGTTCAGTTCATGACTGTAATTCACGAAAATACTCTGATCTGTAATCTTTCCTTAATCGGTGGAAACTCCGTTAATTAATTAAAATATAACTCTTTTATAACTCCTCTTATAACTCCTCTAGCGTATTTTATATTGTTCAAGTCAAGTCAGGCGCCTTCAATTCTTCAAATAAGCAATTTCAACTCCCCCGAGTACGAATAGTTAACTACATTCCCTTCGCGTTCTTTTGAACTAATCTGTCCTTGATGGGTTAATTTAGAGCCGATGTCAATGACTTGCGTAATAGACCCGTTTAGTGATGACGTCACGATCAAAATTGGTTCCAAACAAATGCTCTATCTCGCTCAATCTCGTGGATTTACCCATAAGAAATCAGATTCACATTTTCGAACGCAAATTCATGCTAGTTAACCACCAGTTTTCTCAAATTTTATTGCATTATTAGATTCCACGTACCTTAAAGTATCTTTTCACTCTAACATAATTCCTAAAAGATCACAAGCGAATTTACAATCATAGTTATACCGAAAGATGTCCTATGTTTTGTCCTTGTCTTACTCACGGTCTCTTGGGAGTATCACCACCATGACACTTAATCATCCTAATCTCTTCGTATCGAAGCTTGTTCGAGGCATAACACATGGTGTGATGGTGCCGATGAGCCTACATCCAAGAATTTTGTGCCCATAAGAAACTGTGAGTGTGACAAGGACAAAACATAGGACTTTCTTCGATATAACTGTGATTGTACATTAATGCGCGATGTTTCAAACATTTTTTTGTAGCCTGCTCATATTTTAAGGTACGTGGAATCCAAAGGTGTAATAAAATCTGAGAGAACTTGTTGTTTACTAGCACACATTTGGTTTTGAAAATTTGGATCGTTTTTCTTATGGGAAAACCCACGAGAGCGAGTGAGATGGAGCATTTGTTTGGAACCAATTGTTTTCGTGACGTCACACTAAACAGGTGTATAACGTTTCCAAGCAATTTAGACTTGAAAACTATTTTTATTCAAGCGGGGGTAAATCTTCAAAGGGTAGAAGCAGTTCAAAATCAAGTCTTGCTGATCCACGAAGGGTTTGAGTTTGTTTGATATCGTGGTGAAAACAAAGCCAAAAGTAACCCGGGAAAACGTATTCCACTGAGTTGTGTTCTTCATTTCTCCGCAAATATTGTTTACGATAAGAAATGGTTGAGGAAAGGGAGAAAAAAGTACATGTAGCGAAAGGAACAGAAACATTGTTGTGGGGGAAGACTTTGCTAAGTTTGCGGATGTAGACGACATCAAAGTTAGAATTACGTGCAAAACTCTCTTCGCAACTTCTACCAATTAAAAGCAATCAATAGCTGCGCTTTGCGTCTGTTCACCTCGTGTTTGCAAGCTGGAGCTTCCACCACAAACAGAAATTGTTTTCAGGTATTTGCCAGAACTTTTTTAATTATTACAGCAGTTTTTTATTACTCTCTTTCTTGCAGGTAGGTTTAAAATTTGAGCTGTAGCACAAGTATATAAATAAACTCTGGTTCTTTTCCCAGGAAGATATAAGCTTCAAGCTGTATGAAGGAAACAAACTCCGGCAGCAACTGAATATTGCCTATTCTCAGAATATACCAATGGATCAAAGTGTTCAAAAAAGTTCGCTTTCCGTTCTCCGTTGCCGTACTCTATTGAAACTGTTTCAGTCATTCAAGAGAACAAAAGGAGGGTTCAGAAATTCACCAGTAGGCCCGACATGTGGAGAAAATACAGTTATTACAAGTCTTAAAACACAAATTCACGTGACAAGCGGACGTAAAATGCAGGATGATCATTATTCGCGTAGTCGAATAATCCGAATCTTTGCAGTCTTTAAAGGCATTAGATCAGTCACCCGTAAAGAAAAGAAAAACATAGTATCCAAAAATATACTGCGGATAAATTTAAAAAAAATAAAAAAATAAAAAAAAAAAAAATAATAATAATGAGCATGCTATTAAAACACAATTTTTCAAAAAGCGTCCTAATTCAATCGAGGTTGATGGAGTAAAAATGATCAAGCACATAACTGACCAATTCAATATCACTGGAAAAACAAAGTTTACATAGAACCGAAGCAGCTTTTTAAAATAGCTTCGCAAAGCAAAAGTCCTAACTCTACTGGAGCAAGCTGCGGTTGTACTGAATCACTACTTCGATAGAGCCAAAGCAAGAAAAGAGGCTGTTATTCTAAAGAAGTAAAAGAAGTAGTGCTTTGGTACACCTGCAACTTTTTAACCAAGAACGTTACAACCAGAAAAGGATTGATGCAATGGAATAAAGCCCCGATTTGTGGATCGAAATGGAGTGCTTGCAAATTCGGAATTTAATGCTTTTTTTTTTTAGAATATGCATTCAGACGGAAATATTGGATTTTTTGTTTTTCGTTCCACATTTGCCGAACGAGGCCTAATACTGCGCACCTGCTGTAGGAAAAAGAAAACGCGCAACTTGTGCTCGCACAATACACTTAGATATAAAATTAATGATCGGAAATGGAACATCGGTCACTCTCACAGGCCCAGGCGGTCTATTTAGCAATTAAAAAGATTGCTTCCATCTGATACTCGGCGGAACACGCACACTGCCGGTTGTTGCCGGAGAATACTCAAGCTATACCCTGTTACATGAGCAATAAGCACATTCTTGGAGGAAATATTCAACTAAAGAGAGGCGAAGCATTACATTTTGTCCTTTTAATCCAATGAAAAAGATCAGACTGGTAAGTGAGCAAAGAGTAACCTGGCATTCGACATTTCACAAGGGCATCAAAGAAAAGATAAATTGCCCAACTGCAAGCCTTGCTATTGCATCAAATCTCATTTTTTTTTTTTAAAAAAAAGAGTCATCAATGACTTACTTTCAGACATTCACGTCAACCGATGTTTGCTAGACAAAACCATCCATAGACTTCGTGGAAAATGATTCCCAAAATGTTTTGAACCTACAAACTCATGAGTTCAGCCCGAAGCAAAAGAACCTCGTCTTTACACAACTGAAAACCGGATTGCTGGTGGTTTTGGCGACTCAGCAGATAAAAAATTAAAAAACAAATGATACGGAAATTAGATAATTTCATCTTCTTATTCAGAGCTGAAAATACTAAAAAAGGATTCTTTTTTTTCAATATCTCCATGGTATTTTGTCGAAATTGAAAAAGACTTCTACAAAAGAAAAAACAAATGATTCATAGATTTTTTTCTCACCCTGCTAAAATTTATGATCGCCGTGTTCAAGATAGGGGAGAAAAAAAAAATTATGCAAGGGTAGCTTTCCAACTGGTCAAGCGTGAAATACATTTCGTGAGAGTAGCAAAATTAATATGCAAGACACTGAGCGCGAGTGCATAATATGTCACTTGCACAACAAATGCCCCCGTTCCCCACTCGATACTCGAGGACTCAAGACTGACTCCCCTTAGACGTAAACAGACGTAGAGAGAAAAAGAAAGGGGGAAAATATAAAATAAAAGAGTAAAAACGTTGTAAAAGAGAGACAGAGAGAGGGGGGACGAGAGAGAAAAAAGATTCAATTAACTCGGACAATGAAGTAGATATATTTTTCTTTTGCATTTTATTAAGTTGAGCGCTTTAAAAAGTTATCGCGGGAATCTGAAGCGACGGCAGCAACGCGTGCACGTACTCAGACAATAGGATGGGAGAAAGTTGCGAGGTGAGGTTGGCACTTGTTAAATCAGGGAAAGGCGAAGGAGAAAGAATAATGAAAGAAATGAAAAATGAGAAAAACTTGGCAACGATGATGCCACCCCGTCGCAAACATGGTTGTATCTGGAGTAAAAACAAATACAATTTACAACCACAGCGGCTCGAGAGGGTGCCGAAAGTGTACAGGAAGTGTCATCATCGTCAAAAAAGCGTTGTTTAAGCAAAATGGGGCTCTTGCAAACTTTTGCTGTGAGCGAATGAATAGTTCGATTTGTTATAAAAACCAGTGAAAATCACGAAAATCACACTGAGAAAGTCTAAAATTCATTAATAAACTCACATAACTGCAACAACGACAAGTTCGTAATGGCGGTTCAACGCAAGTATCATAGGAGATTCCTCTGTCTATGATCTTTACCTACGGAAACACAGAGATATGACTCAATATAGATGGAAGTCTCCCATGACACCTGCGTCTCTCCGCCATTAAGCCCGATTTTGAGAGTGAATTTCGTGATTTTTGAGTGTACTCATCGTCATTTTTGTTGAGAAAAAAATATTTTCTTTGTTATTAATAATTTATCATTAATCTTGGCATCATGGCTGTTACTCAGCTCAGACAACCCTGTATCATTTTTTCTATCAATCAGCACTATTGCTGAGCATATTTTTCTCTCTCACCTCCTAGAGTAGTCCTCGTTCAGCGCTCATAAGAGCAATTGTTTTGTGTAACTATTTACAAATAAAACTGTTTGCCTCCGCTTAGAGGTATCCTAAGCTTTAAACATGCGTTCTACTTTCGGGGTGTTTTCCAAATAATTCAACAGGTTATGGGCCCAGGCCCCCCTGCCCGTAGTCGTATGTTGAAAGTTGTGAAGTGAATACTTAATAAGGCTAGTGTCGTTATTGTGTCTGTGCCGAATAATATTACTCGTGTCGTTTTCTTTTGGCGGACAATTTGCTTAATTTTTTTTCCTACAGAAAAATGGGTTGGTTCAACGATGAAAACATTGAAATTGTCAATGACTTCGATGTACACGATGCTACGCTGTATACTCTTTTCGCTTTATTGGTGTTCGTGTTAATAGTATTCTATATAAAACAAAAATGCAAAAAGATCAATCGGAAAATTGATGAAGCTCGGAGATGCAGAGTATAATTTTACTAAAAAGGACACCGCGCTTTGCTTATGGGAACTGGCTCCCAGTCAAATTTTTTTAAATTGAAATATGTGTCGTAAAAGTGTCTCCTGAGAAAAAGCTCTCACGGGCGGAAAAAAAAATAATGACAGGATTTCGAGATATTCGCGTCTAAAGTTGGGGACTATTTGCCCTCCGCTTCGTATTCTCGTACGTAGCAGGCCGCTTAACTACTACGCCAACTGGAAACCTTCTCGGTCGAATCGCCCGACTCAGCGCGCATTGATATTTGCAGTCCCTCCCAACTGCTCATTTGTTTACCGCACACCCACTGCTCTGCCTTGACCTCAACTGATTACTGACCTACATCAACATTTTCTTTTTCTCTGCGAACTATCTGCTCTCTCCCTCTCTCTCCCTCTCTCTCCCTCATTGTAAATGTAGTTCCGATTAATAATAGTTCATTGTTGTTTCTCTCGCAATATTTGACACCTAGTTTTTGCGTCCTTTTTTTTTTTTTTTTTGTTTATCTGTTTATTTCTCTTTTATTATTCATGGATTTATTTATTTTGATTGAGGGGGAAGGGGTCGTTAGCGCACGACGTAGTGGTTCATGAGCATTATACTATCGTTCTACTTCCAATTCGATATCTCCTCTATTTAAACCTACAAGAGAGAGTCGATCTTCAGACTGTTCATTTGGGCTTCCGAATAATCGATACATTTCCTTAGGTTCAAATGGGATGGAAAATTCAGTTGATTGTTCACGATCCGCCGCTGTCACTGTCGCCATCGGATCGATTCTTTTTGGTAGATTTTTATGGAGGAGCCATCGATACACCAAGATACACGATTGTCCGCGTTCGTGTGGCACGCTTTTTTTTTTTTTATCGCTCCGACCCCCCTTTCCTATTAAACTTCAGTACGGCGCTATACACTTGTCAAAAATCACGTTTCTTTGGTTTGATTTTTTTAAGGGGGGGAGAGGTTTGTTTTTGTTTATTATTTTTTATAGGTTTGTTTTATTTCTTTTCATTTTTTCTTTTTTGACGACTCTTTAGAAAACTTGTATCACATCGCTTGAAACATCGCTTTGGAAGTAGAACGATAGTATAATGCTCATGAACCACTACGTCGTGTGCTAACGACCCCTTCCCCCTCAATCAAAATAAATAAATCCATGAATAATAAAAGAGAAATAAACAGATAAACAAAAAAAAAAAAAAAAAAAAAAAAAAAAGGACGCAAAAACTAGGTGTCAAATATTGCGAGAGAAACAACAATGAACTATTATTGATCGGAACTACATTTACAATGAGGGAGAGAGCAGGTAGTTCGCAGAGAAAAAGAAAATGTTGATGTAGGTAAGTAATCAGTTGAGGGAACGGTCAAGGCAGAGCAGTGGGTGTGCGGTAAACAAATAAGCAGTTGGGAGGGACTGCAAATATCAATGCGCGCTGAGTCGGGCGATTCGACCGAGAAGGTTTCCAGTTGGCGTAGTAGTTAAGCGGCCTGCTACGTACGAGAATACGAGGCGGAGGGCAAATAGTCCCCAACTTTAGACGCGAATATCTCGAAATCCTGTCATTATTTTTTTTTCCGCCCGTGAGAGCTTTTTCTCAGGTAACACTTTTACGACACATATTTCAATTTAAAAAAATTTGACTGGGAGCCAGTTCCCATAAGCAAAGCGCGGTGTCCTTTATTTCTACAGTGTTTTTTTTCTGTCACAAAAATTTCTCTCGTGTCGTGCGCGTGTTTGTCGTTAAATCGTCGAGAGCAAAAAAAAAAAAAAAAAAAAAAAACAATTTGTGCAGTGTGTCTCTGTCACAATATTGGTAAAAATAATAATAAAAATCGTTCTTTGCAGTGTTTTTTTCTGCCACAGTATTTTTTTCGATATAGTCTCTTGTGTCGTGTATGCGTTAGTCATGGAATCGTCAGAGCTATCGGGAGTGACAAAATTAAAAGGAATTGGCAATTTTCAAGCCTGGAAATTTGAGGTGGAAATCCACATGGAAGCACAAAACCTCATGGGAGTACTGGAAGGAACGTCGAGAAAACCATCTGGTACCGACAAAGACCCTGTGGACTCAAAGGTGTTAGCAGAATGGATCCGTAAGAATGGTCAGGCGAAGAAACTAATTATTTCTACTGTAGAGAAAGGTATACTATCTCATTTATTAAACTGCTCAACGGCTCATGAAATGTGGACAAAATTGCTCCAAATTTACAGCACAGGAAACAAAGAACAGAAAATAAATTTAATGCAACGTTATTTTGCAATAACGTATGAAAGAGGTTCTGATGTAATGTCACATGTGAGCAAAATAGAGAACATGTTTTGTCAGTTAAAAGCTCTAGATAAAGATCTTAGCGAGGATTTTTGATTGGAAAAATCTTGTCCACTTTGCCTCAGGCCATGAACTCCTTAAAAACATCCTGGGAAATGATAGGAAAAAAGGAACAAACGTTAGAAAATCTTAAAACAAGACTACAGATTGAAGAAGGTAGATTGAATTCAGGAAATGATGAAACGGTCGCATTTGCTGTCGGATCTCCTGGAATAAAGTGTCACAGGTGCAATATGCGTGGTCATGTGAAAAAAAACTGTAGAGTGAAACTCGGCGGTAAGAAAAATGAGAAACCTGGTGATGTCAAATACGGGAAATTTCCTCAATGCTCAATCTGCAAGAAATTTAATCACCCAGAAGAGAAGTGTTTCTTTAAAGACAAAAATGAGCAAAAAAAAACTAAAAACAAAGAAGATAAGGGAAACAAAGCGTTTTTTGTTGCTCAAAACCTTACTAAATTTTAACAACAGTTGGATTATTGACTCAGGATCAACGTCTCATATATCAAATGACCAATCTATAATTCAAAATTTTTCAAGAAAATGAAGGTTTGTGGGTGTAGCAAAGAAAGGCAATAATTTAAAAACCGAAGGTTCAGGTGATGTAAACAGTCAAAATTGCATGCTCAAAGATGTCTTGTTCTCCCCTGACTGTGTATGAATCTCATGTCTGTGAACTCAATCGTAAAAAATGGCGGTGTTGTCATTTTCTGCAATGAAAAGGTAGAAGTCAAAAGGATGGTGAGACAATTTTAGAGGGTCAACACTTGGACAATGGACTTTTTATGATCAATTTGGGTAAGGAGTCGGGAAAAGTGTTTTTTTCGGTAACCAAAGATGACAACGTCAAAACATGGCACAGAAAGTTGGGTCATCTTGGCATCAAAAATATGAAAAAACTTTTTAAAATTAAGTGAAGGTATGAACTGACTAGAACTGAACTGCATGAAATTGGGAACTTTGATTGGATGTGTGTTTCGAGGCGAAACAATCGCGAACAGCCTTTGGTAAGTCTAGAACAAAGGCGACAAGACCCTTGGAAATAATAACGTCTGTTTTATGTGGAAAAATTGAACCAAGTACATGGGACGGGAAAAATTACATGATAACATTTATGATGAATACACCGGTTTCGTACAAGTTTTTTGGCGGCTAAAAAAAATGAAACTTTCGAGTACATTAAAGAATATACAGAAGAGGTCGAGTCTAAAGGGAAACTAAAATTCAAAAACTTCGCGTTGATAATGGAGGGGGTACATTGGTCAAAATGTGCGTGAATGGTGCAAGAAAAAAGGCATAATTCTCGATTATACTCCCCCTATACACCTCAACTGAACGGCGTGTCAGAGCGTCTAAACCGAACTCTTTTTGAAAAGCGCGTGCTCTATTATTTGACTCTAATCTCGATAAAGAATTATGGGGCGAAGCGGGAGACTTGCTGCCTATCTGGCCAACCGAAGTCCCAAAAATGGTCAAAATGAAACTCCTTTTGAACGCTGGTTTAAAAGAAAACCTGATTTAGGAAACCTTCGTATTTTTGGCAACAAGGTACACGCAAAAATTCTGACAAAACGGAAAAATTGGACAAGCGTAGCCAAGAATATTTGTTTGTAGGTCATACTCTTACTGGTTATCGACTTTGGTGCCCAACAGAGCGCAAGATAGTGGTGTCAAGAGATGTGCTTTTTCATGCTGAAACAAGTGAAAAAATTCCGTCAGGAAAAATTGCAACACTCCCAAATCTAGGCAACGATGAAGAAAACAGCCAAAGTGATAGTGAGAGCGAAGATGAAGCTGAAGAAGCGAAGATGAAAGAAGAAGAAAAAACTGGCGGCGGCGACACAGTGGTCGAACGTGATGAAAATGAAGCCATGCAAATATTCGGAAAAACAACAACAAGATCGGGTAGACAAATAACAGTACCTGATCGCTATGGCACTGAAATACCAAGCGCGTTTGTAGGACTGACGTAAAAAGAAGCAACAGAAGGAGAAGACAAAAAAAAATGGAAGAGAGCGATAGACGAAGAAAAATCGTCGCTCAGTGAAAACAACGTCTGGGATTTGGTGAATGAATCAGAAACTCGCGGAAAGAAATTGCTGTCAAGCCGTTGGTTATTCAAAATCAAAGATGACGGACGCTACAAAGCTCGCCTTGTCGTGCGCGGGTGTGAACAGAAAGCAGGGGTCGATTACGAAGAAACTTTCAGCCCAGTTGTCAACTCAAGCCCGATGAGAATAATTTTCGCCTTAGCAGCAGAGAAAATTTTGAAATTGCGAAAATTTGATATTAAAACGGCATTTCTGAACGGTGATCTGAATGAAGAGCTTTATATGAAGTTACCGGAAGGCTATGAAAG
This sequence comes from Trialeurodes vaporariorum, assembly GCA_011764245.1. NCBI lineage: Eukaryota > Metazoa > Arthropoda > Insecta > Hemiptera > Aleyrodidae > Trialeurodes > Trialeurodes vaporariorum. Next base: position 34,523,894 of record VMOF01000002.1, on the reverse strand, counting down.
TGATGGAAAATGTTGCAGATCAGAAGAGCATTATATGGTCTAAAACAACCCCCGCCTCTTGGAACACGAAATTTACTAGTTTTCTCAAACAGAGAGGGCTAAAACAAATGAAAACAGATAAATGCATCTTTACAAATGAATCGAGGTCAAAGTTTCTCGCTATTCATGTTGACGATGGTATTTTAGTCGGAAACGACTCGAGAAGAATGAATACACTGTTGCAAGACTTAGAGAGGGAATATGGAATTACAAAAACCTATAATCCGGATACTTTTTTGGGAATTGAAGTGAAACGTGAAAATGGTGGAATCACACTTTGTCAAAAAAAGTACATAGAGTCCGTACTTAAAACTTTCAATATGAACGATGCCAAACCTGCAGTGACACCAATGGCGTCAATTGATGTAAAAGAAGATGATGGAAAACAAAACTCTGAAAACAACGTGGAATTTCCATATCGTCAAGCGGTGGGAAGCTTACTATTTTTGGCAAACAAAACACGTCCGGACATATCATATGCTGTCGGACATGCCAGTCGTTTTTTGGAGAATCCAAGCAAGAAAAAAAGTCGTTAGTGTGAAAAGAATCATGCGGTATTTACGTGGAAGCGGCAACGCTGGACTGACATATAAACGAAGTGGAAAAATGAACCTCATCGCATACTGTGACGCGGATTATGCAAGTGATCCACTCACGCGGAAAAGCACAACAGGCTATGTTATTTACTTTTGGAGCTCCGATCAGCTGGTTTCTAGGAAACAACCAATTATTGCCCTATCTACGACTGAAGCAGAATACGTGTCGGCTGCCGAATGTGTGAAAGAGTTGTCATACATTAAAAGTTTGATTGAAGAACTGACTTTGAGCGAAATTAAAAAACGATCCAAAGTGGACAATCAAAGTGCGATAAAATTAATGAAAACTGGAGTCGTCCATAAAAGTAGCAAACATATAGACGTCCGTTTTCACTACATCCATGAAAAAATTACCGAGGGAATCTTGAACGTTGATTACTGCCCCCCGGAAGATCAAATCGCGGATGTGTTTACGAAACCTCTCGATCGAGAGAAGTTCGCAAAATTCATGAACTGTATTATGAATCGAAACAAGTGATTGCAAAAATTTCTTGCCTATATTTATCTTAACTACATATATATCAATCTATAATCAATAATTAATAATAAATTTGCAGTTAGCAATTTTTTTTACTTAAAACTAAAAAACAAAATATTTAGAGAGGGTGTTTAGAAAAAAATTTTCTTTTTTATTAATAATTTATCATTAATCTTGGCATCATGGCTGTTACTCAGCTCAGACAACCCTGTATCATTTTTTTTATCAATCAGCCATTGCTGAGCATATTTTTCTCTCTCACCTCCTAGAGTAGTCCTCGTTCAGCGCTCATAAGAGCAATTGTTTTGTGTAACTATTTACAAATAAAACTGTTTGCCTCCGCTTAGAGGTATCCTAAGCTTTAAACATGCGTTCTACTTTCGGGGTGTTTTCCAAATAATTCAACAATTTTAACATATTTTTATGCAAGAGTTGACTCTTTAATCTCCTGAAGCAAAAGTTTGCAAGAACCCCATTGGCTTCAGAAAAAAATAAACCATTTCCAAACGGCCAAGAAAGGTGGACTCAATAAAAACGAGGTGACGGAGACAAAATCTACTATCAAAAGACAAGGAAGAAAATAAAGCAGGAGAACCCAAAGAGATCTGTAGTAAAGGTAATTATTCTTTTTTTCATTATATTTGTTTGTTTTTTGTGATATCATTCACCAATCAGAGACTTTATCGCGCTTTACGAAGGTCAAAGTTCGATTTTGGACCAATTTTCGAAAATTCGTAACTCCAACAAAAAGATTCGTCAAAGAAAAATCTGCACAAGTAAAATACTCTACTTGATGAGTACTTTCAAGAAAAAAATACGAATTTTGAATCAAACAAACCGGAAGTCGACTTTTAGGCACCTTAAAAGTTTTGGCGGGAAACCCCGATTCATCAACATTTTTAAATGGTGACCCCTATCTTTGAACAACTCATTCAAACAGGCGTAAAAAGTGGTGCTTTTTAGCGCAATCCAAAGTTCAATATCGTTATTCTTATTCGATAAATCGAAAATCGAAGTTCGATTAGGACCATTTTTCGACCCTGTAAAAAATGGATCCTATCGTGTGATACATCATTCGAAAGCGCCTAAAAAATCAAATTCATTTCGGCTTCCAAGAGCGACGATTAACTGTTACATCGGCTTCGCAAAAGGGTTACAACGAGCCAACCTCCTCAAACGATGCACCGCACCAAGGCATTTCAGGCTGTTCCACGCGAGATAATTCAGTGTTCAGTGGCAGGTGGGGGGGGGGTGATTTTTAGGAGCTCGAGCGACTTTAGAGTCAGTATCGCGCCTCGTCATCGTACAAAATTAATTAAACTTCATCATCGCCGAGTCAAGTTTCATCTCAGGATTCTCAGGTAATTATAATTGAATTCTAATTATTTAGACTCAGGCGACCTGGGAGAACTCCTTCCTACCACTACTCGTACAGGGAGAAAATATGCGAAAGTTCTCTCACTAACTCTCAATATCCGATAAGGGTGATTTCACGATAGGTCCTATCGGATAGGAGGAATTGTACGTCCCCAGGGGTTATGGACCATAAGTAAAGAAGAAAAAGTTAAACAGAGTGATTTTTTATCGAATTTTACTGTCTGAGGGAGGAAAAAATAACATGGGAAAAAATTATCATTGCCGTGGTAACAAAGGATAGGACACTGATTACGCGGAGTGCGTAATCTTGTTACTGTCCCCAGGAGTGAATCTTAGATTATAAGGGTAACGATTCTACGAAAAACCATGCAATACCTTAGCTGCACCAATTTCTATCTTTAGGTGGAGTTGAATAGTTACTAAACCGGTAAAAATGGACTTTGAATGAGTTTCCGAGCGGAAGAAATCAGAATCAGAATGTGTGTCGTGGCGACCTCTAGTGTACTCTTTGTCGACCATTTAAAAATGTGTGGTGATTCAAGCAGCAGACAGAACTGTCTGTCATCCCCTGAACCCTCCTTGCATCAAAAGGTCAAAGACATGTCAGAAGAATCCGCTGATACCGATATGGAACATTTGTTTGTAAATATTGGCCCCCAATGAAAGAATGTGAACATTAAAAAAAAGAAGAGTATTCAAAATATTCGAAAGCCTAAAGCACTAATAGAAACACATTTTAATTAACCAGTGCAGAAACAAGGAGAAATGAGTTTGCGGTTTGCCCTACACAATAAAAACTAACGATTTACGCAAAAGAAAAATAAGTAGGATTATGTTTTTATTTGCTTAATTGGTCTTATTTTTTCTCAATCGCACCTATATGGTCCCTTGAAACGGTCCAAAGGATTTATTATGATGATAGTGAGAAGAAAATATTTTAGTACTGTGGTAGTACATTGTGTATACAAAGTTTCATCAAAATTCATCCAGCTTTTAGTAAGTGGCACTGATATACAAGATTAATTTCTCAATTTTATTCCATTTTTTGGCTCGAACGCCCTAAATTGATTTTTTAAACGGTCTTAAGGGTTATTTTACTGAACTATAAGGGGTTAATTTTACTGTGGGCTGGTTGTAGAATGTTTTTACAAATTTTCTTCCAAATCCAAAGATCCAAAATTGAAATATTTAAATTTTTCTCTTTTTTGACCCATTTTCCCATTGATTTTAATGGAAACCATTTTTCATCCATAACTAACCTAAAAATTAAAATTTTAAAAAAACAAAAAAAGTCCTTCTGGGGAATGTTAAAAGCAACATCTCTGCAAAATTTGGATGCATATGGATCAATAGTTCAAAAGTTATGCTGGATTTCACGTTCTTGACTACAGACAGACAGACAGACGGACAGACGGACAGACAGACGCCAAAGAAATTTTGTGCATTTACTCCTCCCTACCACATATGGTTCAGAAATATTGAAATATCATGGATGGATGTTCTTTAGGATAGTATTAGGCATGATAAGAGCCAATTACTTTATAATTATCATGATTGACTAAGTCGCAGCGGGCCAAGTATCGAAACAAAATTCATCAAAAATCTCTGCGCCATCGCAATACTTTCTCAATTTTTCTAATTTCATTAGAGTGAGAAAGTAAGAAAAGAAAAAAACCTTCCGTGTTCATTAATATACTGTGCACCAACAATATAATTTGTACTCACAATACCCACGCAACGAACCCTCCTCCTTGTAGATGAAACGAAGATTAGTAAGATTTGATGTAATAACTTAGGGGAACGATAATTCTCGTTTCACTCCATTTCGAGCACTTACAACGAAATTGATAATTATGAGAACGCACATCATTTTCTTTGCAGCATATGTTAGATTCTGAAGTAGGACAGTTGAAAAATGGATCTGTTGCACACTTTTGCTACAGCATTATAGAGGGTTGATTCTATGGTGTAAAATCGCGTGAAATCGCGTTTCCATTGGCGGCATCAGAAAGTCATAAAATGCAATTATAAACTCACGAGAGGCGTTTAACTGAAATCCAAGATGGCGGTAAAATATCAAACAGCCTGTATGCAAGCACCATGAACATCCAAGATGGCCAACCTCACAACATCGATCATAACCAATCACAACGCAAACAAACTCAAAACCTCCGATGCTGTGAGGTTGTTAACGTTGACCATCATGGATTTTCACGGTGCGTGGACATAGGTTGCTCGATATATTTTACCGCCATCTTGGGTTTCAGTTAAACACGCCTCTTCTGAGTTTAATACTGCATTTTATGACTTTCTGATACCATTAATAGACTTTTCACGTGATTTTACTTAATGTTCAACACTCTACATCGCTGTAGCAAAAGTTTGCAACAGACCCATTGAGCGTGGTTGGTGGAAGGACAAATCAGGTGAAAAAAGACGAAACGTTTGTGAGAATAGCGTTGTGGATTCTAAATTCAAGTGAATTTCCGTAAATGTCAATGTTATTGCTTCAGATTCTGTTCGCGTGTGGAGAGCTCACGTTGACAGTTTTAGTATACGCATTATGTGCTTTTCTATATGACTGCTTGTAAATGTTTGATTCTGATAAACAATTGAAATGTTGCGATTATAGTACAAGTTCGAATCTGAATACAGGGTGAGACAAGACTCATGTGCCAAACTTCGGGAGCGTATATTTGGGACCAAAATAAGACCCCCCCCCCTTACAAACATGGGTCTTAAAAATGATTCCCTTTAGAACCGATTGAGAACAAACTACAGATCAGAGTATTGTCGAGTATTAAAGACATAAACTGAACTAAACTGTAGCCTCGTTTATGCGAGCATCTCAACCCGGGTTCTAGAACCCAGGTTCAGCTGAAGTCGGGTTGAGATGCTCGCATAAACACTTCGGATCTCGCTGAACTCGGGTTCGACTCGACTCCGATTCAAACCCGAGTCGAGTCGGTGAACTCGGGTTGAGATTTCACGCATAAACACCTCAGAGTTCAGAACCCGGGTTCACGCGGCATCGATGTCACCAATCCGAGCGAGATTAAACACGCGTCTTATGCGGTCGCACTTGTCCGTACCGCACCAAGCATCGCCGCCATTTTCGTCAAAAATGTAAACAAACACAGAGAAGAAGAAGAAAGAAATCCTTTGAACTCTAGTTCAAATATACGGGTGTTTATGCGCTAACCTGAGTTGGACCCAGGTTGAAACTCAACTCGGGTTGACTCAACCCAGGTTCAGATCTCTCGCATAAACGAGGCTTATGTGATCTGTCCTCAACCGGTAGAATCATCGGTTAATTGAAAAATGCTATTAAATGTACGCGAAACAGCAACTCTCAAATCATTCTCTTCCCATTAAAATATATGGTGAGATTCTAACGAAATTCCTTTAAATGGAGTTTTTTTTTCTCGGTTTGTAAGGAAGGAAAATCAAATAATCGAGATGGACCGCCACTGGAAAGATGATTGACATCAAACCGTCGAAGCATTAATAAATGAAATAAGTGGAGAGTTCATTCCAAGCTGCTGTAGACAACTATTTACGGTTTGATCCCTTTCTATTTTCACAAGAGAAAACGAAGGAGGGAAAAATTTAGAAAATTTTTGTAAAAAAAAAGGAAGTATTCCTCTTCCATCTTTCAATTTCTTTCTCGGTTTACCTTCAGCTAGAAAAAAAAGTTTCCTTTATGCCTGCTTTCAGTGAAATATGAAGGAAAGCTTTTTATACTGTTCATTTTCATAATTAAAAAAAGTAGAGGGGGGAGGGTTTTTAGCTGGAACTGGAAATAACTTCGTTACTGAACGTCTAATTGCCAAAGCAGCAAGATGAGTTCACGGAATTATGAAGGGAGGCGGCAGGATGGGGAGGGTGGAAAAACCCCGGTGAAAGTGTAGGATTGGTTGACGGTGATGGGGGGGGGCCAATGGTGGAGAGAGGGGCAGAAAAATTCCGAAAGGTCAAAAGATAAGCATAAAAGTTACTTCGTAGTCAGCTTTCAAAGTCGGAACATCGGAGTTGCGGTTGGGCTACATTGTCTTAAAAGGGTCCATAGCTGTCAAATTTAGCGATTCCAAAAATGAAGGAATTTATAAAATTATGGTATGGGGGAATAATTCGGAAACAAATTTCGAGACGGATAATTTCGTGCTTTTGGTAAAGATGATTGAGGTGCACTGACGTTTATTGAAGTGACCTTCATTTGGAATACTTAAAACTTTATTAAAACGTGTAAATAGTGCCCTTTCTCAACCACTTTCGAGTACATTCGTTTTCGCCCCTAGATTGAAGATCTACCTCACAAAATACCAATGACGGTCCGTAAAGGGGGTTTTGGGGGCTTTGATTTGAAGGCGCAAGCCCCCCAATTTTTTGGGAAGAGGGCTCAGGGAAGCCCGAGCAAAAGATAAAAGCAGAAAAGAAGAAAGAAAAGAAAAGAAAAAAAGGAAAGGAAGTAAAAAGGAATGGAGCTGTTGCAAACTTTTGCTATAGGCTTATTAATAGTTGATATTAGGGTAATACCTAGTAAAAATAACGATTAGCGCACTAAAAAATCACGAAATCCACTCCTAAACTCACAAAATGCTTTTTAAGCGCGAGACCGTAATGGCGGCCGGGCCGCGGTTTTCATTGGGGTTCCCTATCTTCAATCAGCACCATCTACACGAGGTGTTCTCGCAACACCACACAAGAAGAAGAAGAGGCATACAATTGCCATAAGAAAACCGCGGCCTCGGCCGCCATTACGGTCTCGCATTTAAAAGCATTTTGTGAGTTTAGGAGTGGATTTTGTGATTTTTTAGTGCGCTAATCGTTATTTTTACAGGGTATTACCCCATAATCAACTATTAATAAGCCTGTAGCAAAAGTTTGTAACAGCTCCATCCTTGATATAAGGACAGCACGATAAAAAAGAAACCGAGTACATCAAATTTTGCCTTTTTTCAACAGAAAATCGCCGACGATTGCTTCATGCGACGCTTCAAATTGCAAATTTCATGGGCCTAGGTGTGACTCCCACTGCCCCCCACCTCCCACAGAAAAATTGTCTGGATCCATCACTAGTGGACAGCAATTGATTGCTTGTTTTACCAGTGTATTGAGAGGACATAAATGAAACGTTTAATCCTAAACAGTCACTTGACCAAAAAGGTTAGTTCAAAAAAACGCCACTCTTCCATTTATTTAGGGAAGGTAGTTAACTGTTCGTACTTGAGGGAGCTGGAATTGCCTACACGACGCATTGAAGGCGCCCAACGAAATCTCATCTTTCAAGTGTTTTCATCGATAACCGCTTTTATCGGGAATGAAGACTGGAACGATATGAAATAGACTTGAGAAGAAAAACGAGAATACTCGGGCTCGGCCCGCAAGAGAGGTTAATAAAACGGGAAACTTTGGCAACAAGGAATTCGCCGTGTCGATAATCTCGAATCCCCAGAGAGGCAAAATTCCGCCCTCCCTTTCCACAAAGATCCGTGCGAGATTGGATATTAAAGATTTGACTCAGCACTTTAATAACTCGTTAAATACTAATTTAACTTGCCGTTAGTCCTGCTACGCTACATGGACAACGCGCCCCTTTATCACCCCCTCCTGCGAGATTATCCCCCCCCTTCTCGCTCCCACCTCCGCTAACCTTCCTCCATTCCTTCTCTGCCATCACCCATCCAATCCAGTTCAGTCTCGCAGTATTCGCGCTTGCTTCAATCAATTTGCAACTCGAAATTCGCGCACAAAGTGAATGGGAGTGAAACAAAATCTTAAGAAACTTGCGGAAACTTGACGCATAAACTACTCAGAGAGGCTGAAACGGAGCGCAAGTTCGATCGGCAGCAAGGATAGCAAAATCTAAAGAAATGTGGTGGGGGGAGAGGGGAGGCGTTCCTACGTCATGAATGGAACCGATAGCCAATGGATTGCTCTGGAAAGTATCTCCTCTCTTCTCTAAGTTTCTTCGGTATACATTTTATGCAGCTCGATATACATTTACATACGTAAGTGGGTTCCGAAACTTGCCGTATCAAAGTAGATTAAAGGGTCAAACCTCTTTATACACGTAGTTCAAAAGTTGTTTCCCTCAAAGAATATACTTTGTTCAACTGTCTCCTGCCCCAACAATAACACACACATTTTCGAGCAAGCATATTTCTCTACAACTCCTTAAGATAGAGGGGGGGGGGGGTAAAGTCTTGAGGGAGGCCTAAATGAAACCCACTTTTTCAACGCTAAGCTTAGTATTTTTCTGAAAATCTCTTCAAAGATTGTATACACTTTTGGTTGAAGGGGGGAGGGGGGGGTGGAGACTGGAGCCATGGACATTGGACCTCCATCCGGATCCGCCACTATTTTTACAACACACTTGTCTCCGACAACCACCAAAAATCGGTTTTACATACTCTTCTCCCCTTGATTTTACTTCCATTCAGCATCAGTGATGGACTTGAGTTTATTTTAAAAATACTTATTTAGTTTGCCTGATCTTTTCAGAGATTTTACTAGTTGGCACATTTCACGTTCAAATGAAAAGATTGATGAAACTTTAAAACATTGACTTAAATGCTGAGACCAGACTCGAAATTCGCGAGTGGACGCTATGCACCGAACATTTTGTGAAGCGAAGGAAGTGAAAGAGGTCCGAACGTTTTTGGGGGGGGGGCGACTATTTGGGGTGTAAAAATCTGCTAATTATGACCATTAAAATTAATCATAATTTATAGTTGACTTAAAAAGCGCTCTGAAAGACAATAATGCAAGTTGAGGGAACGTTTCACAGTTACTTTTGATACTAACGTAAAAACCGATATTATTGTTAGGTTTTTTCTTCTCTCGCTGGCAACTTCACTTACGAGTCGGGGGAAAAAAAAAAAAAAAATCAGAAATGCAGAGCTTACGATTGGCTGAAATCAATTGAGAAGACTAATAAAATTAGGAATTCCTCATAGTGTAAGTTAAAAATCGCAGACTGAGGCCTGTGTCTAACTTGGAGCAATTTTCGTGTTTGAATAGAGCTGACAAGATGAGAGAGAAAATTAGAAAAATGCACAGGACCACAGATCAATTTAAATAGGCAGGTTGGATAGGCAGTAGTCCTGGAACGTAAAGGATGGATAAAGGGGAAAGTAGAGAGGGAGGGGAAGGGGAACTCCAACGCAAAGACAGCACACACATTCATGCAATTCGCAGTGGTCGTCATCTGTACAATAATTAACGGTGACTCGTATCAGTTACCACTATAGTAAATGAGGGTGGAAGGGTCCCTGCTGGGTCCCCACTAGGAATAACTGGTAGCAGAGCACAGACAGCAGCGAGCAATCCATGTATAGTGTAGAGTACAAGCTTAGTGCGGGACTTCCACGCGATGACCAATAAATAATTGGATGACCACAGAGAATGGTTGGAACTGGTGAAATTGCGATGAGAAGATAAAATCATTTGTCGGGAAAACGCTTCTTCTCAAAGGTTGCCAAGTCGAGATGACAACTGCGTGTATTTAGATGAGGTGTTGATGTGAATTGTATCCACTTGAGTTTTCTCGGATATGCTAGCAAATTAAAAAAAAAAAAAACAGGAGTTCGATGTTTTTGAAGGGGGTGTATTATCTTCAAGTTATATCCTCAATTTTCGCAGCTTCCATAGGGGGACGTGGGCGAAGGCCACCGTTACCTGTCACCCCCGCCCTCTAAATTTTGTTTTTTTTTTTAAAGGTGACCCTCTATATTTTTTATTTCCTCGCTGAGAGAACATACAATTCGGAGCATTTTGGCACAAACCACGGGTCAAAGTTGTTTTTTTGAGTCCGAGTTACCAGAAAAAAGTTTGAAATATGACAGGATATCGAATCATTTTCAAAAGTTTGTTGTACCCGTCAAACCGTTGGATTGGAGAGAGAGGGAAAAAAGAAAAGAAAGAAAAAAAAATATTGATTGCAAAACTCTCAATTAATAATAAACTTATCGGTAAAATACTCCACACTTTTAATTAAATCAAAAGTAAAATGTTCGGCCCTTCATTTTCTTCTAATTTTTGAAACTTTGGGGTGAAAAAAAAAAAATACATTTATATAATATCAGTAAAATTAGGGGGAAAAATCGCTGACAAATGACAATGGTGTTTCGTTGAAATTCGGAATCTAGAACACGAAAGATTACATCGACCTTCAGTTTACACCAAAATGCTAAGATTGTACGAACTCTCAAGGATGCTATAAAAGAAAGAGGTCACCAATTGAAGAGGTCTAGCTACGGGTGATCTCCACTTCTGAAAATTGCATCCAAAGATTGGATAACTCTTCAAAAGACGTCTTCCTCGAAAGAATTGAGCACAGGAAGGGGCATTTTGCGAAATTAACAATTAAGGTCAAGTCTTGACGCAAAATTTGTCTTGATTTTGCATCTTGATCCCATTATTTTTTATTTTTGACTATGCATAGAAATAACTAATGAGTTTCGATCAGATTTGAAGGACAAGGAAAAAATGAGGTACAATCTCTCGTAACATTTACAGAAAATTTACAAAAACAAAGAGAACGAAATTAAAAAAAAAAATGTAATATATGTTCTTAACAGATGTAAAAATAATGAAAGAATGTATGTAATTCATGTATTTAGAACACAAGACTTGTCAACACAGGCTGCCCACCGCTTTCCAGTTTTGCGGTTAACAGTGCAGATAGGAAAGACCCCATGGAAGGGTCCACGAGGTCTGCGGTTGCTTTCGTTAATGGAATCCTCCAGGCTGCGCTCTGCTCACTTTTGCACTTTCCTCCCTCCGAAAATGGCCATCATTCGAAAATTTGAATGAGTCATCGTGCAGGGGAGACTGATTATAATCTAATTCCTTGTTTCAACAGCTATACTTTGAGGTCTAGTTTTGTGTGTATTCTTTGATTTGTCACGACTGAACACCCAAAACAAAAATTGATTCCGAATTTACAAATATGGTGCCTCTATCAAACATTTCTGGAGTTTCTATCAAAATCTAGACATAGTGTCAAAAGGTTCTCTAATTTTTCAAGGACTATGGTACAAAAACTAGAATTCTGGAGACTGTGCCTGTAACTTCTTCGGTTGAAGCATCGCTGTGATTCTGGGAGTTTTATTTTATTTTTTATTTTTTTGTGGTGAAAGCAACGAAGTTCGACTTATGCAATCTTTTTTTTTATTTTCGACGAAGTTTGTTGCACAGATCTGAATTTTTTAATATTTTGTTTTTTCAAACAGAGGAAGTGCTGATTAAGAATTTATACTTTCATCCTCGGTCAAAAAATGACGAAGACAAACTAAAGTAAAGTTGTCAAAAACCGTGGTGTGTTGTACACTGTATAGTGTGTAGTCAAGACAAACATATTTCACGCTTTAAATATTAAAAAAACAAAAACTAGGAATCGAAATAAACCCAACCAGGTTTCGTTTACAAACTAGATTAGTTTTTAACTAAACTAGTTACTAAATTTCGAAAATAACAGTGGGAACGCAGGGCGAGCGTAATTGAAGAATTAGAAAACGCCTGCAAATCCGAGGTTATGCAAAACCAATACCGAGACGTCGTAAAAATTGCGTCAAAGCAATGGGATACGTCTCATGAGGATCCTCGCTTGACTTCAAACAGATTGTCGCTAATCTTCCTGCGGGCCGATCATTTACTTCATCGTTAAAGCGATCGTTAAGATTGTCTATGAGTGATTCTATTGGTCGGAAATTGTAAAACTTGGCCGTTGCTATGGTAACCATCGTTAAAGCGCCCGATTTTTAATAAGGTTATTCATGAATCACCTTTGTAGAACGGACACTTTAACGATGGTTACCATAGCAACGGCCAGGTTTTGCAATTTCCGACCAATAGAATCACTCTTCGACAATCTTAACGATCGCTGTAACGATGAAGTGAATGATCGGCCCGCATAAGCTGCATTTGGTGTCTGGTCTTTTCGGTTTATCAAAGATTGCAAAATAATATAAGAAATGTACGCATCTAAACGAAACATTCCAATGTTTGTAAGTTCTGTTCATGTTTACATAAACGAGATGGTTCCATCTATGTAGTTATGAGTCGGTGATATAGTGTCTAGTGTAGCGCGGGTTGTTTGAAACGGGAAGTATTTTCTGAGTCAATGAGTGAATTATGAAAGTTTTTAATATGCACATCGTTATTTTCGCAGAATTTTACGTTAGAAACAATGAGTTATGTTGATGTAGCAAAAGAACGCAACAGATCCATAAGTTACACTTTTTGATTCAAGGTTTAAAGAACAATTAGGTAAGGAAACTAGAAAAGCAGATAGTCCATGATGTCACACTTTGGGATAGGCAGTGGCGTCGCGTGCCATCTGGCAACAATGCAACTGCTCCATTTAAACTAATTAAATATATCGAATTTTCCTCGTGCACTGTGCACCTCCTGAATACGATCTTTTACAAGAGTTTAAATGAATAGAAAACATTGTTGCCAAATTGCACGCGACGCCACCGGGAATAGGACTCATAACATAACATAGCCCCTTAACTCGTATAGCTCGTTGGTTTGCAGTGTTGCCAGATTGGGGTGAAAAAGCCGTACGTTTTACATTGATTCAAATAGGGACGATACGGCTTTTTACCCTCGATCTGGCAACACTGTTGGTTTGAAGGGACAGTTTCAACTGAATTAATTACAATTTTGATTTAACATTAAAATAAAAAATAAGAGACAAATAAACCAGAAGCAAATCGGCCATGCTGCCTCACTTTGGGAGAGAACTTATAACATGTAGCGTAACCCCTCGACAGTGCTCGTTGGGTCAACAAGAAGGTGGCATGTTGCATTGCCTTTGACAGTCGTGTTCAAGGTCAACAATGTCACGATGCTCCTTAGACAACAACCCCCTCCCTTACCCTGCCTGCCGCAGTTTGGCAATCACAGCGATTCGAAGACGAGTCGTGATGTTTCGGAAACGGAGAAGTTAATCTGGATCCGAATTCTTTTCTGAAGCGAAGCTTGAGGTGAATTTCGTTTGACTCTTTCATCTCCTTCCCCACCTCACTTCCTCCCCTCTTCTTATGCTCCCTTTCTCCCTTCATCCCCCCCCCCCACCAACACACCCTTCTTTCTTCTCTCTCCTGAGCCAGCCCACCCGATTCGTTTCCCCGACTCAAATGATGAAAAAGACGACTCGAGTCAAAGTGCAGCTTCAAAAACGAGTTTGTCTCCGTGACGAAACAAGAAGAAACAAGATGAGAGAAATCGACGCACAGTGAGACACAGTTCCGGTGATATTTTGACAATGTTAATGATAAAAAACCAGAATCTATATTGGTGCTGATGGCTAAAAATTAATGAGAGGCATCTTGCGAAAACACCAAAGTTGCAGAAGAGCGCAGGTAAAACCCAATTTAATTTGAGATGGGTCTTAGTAGATGGAAAATGTCAATAATGCTTGATTGATTTTTGCGAGATTTTTGTACACTGAAAAAAAAAAAATTAAAAATACCAGAAGCATGACAATAAGTGAATCTATGTGAGGTATAGTAGAATTAATAGTATTCTAGTGTTTGAACCATAGTTCTTGACAATTTTTAGGAAATTCTAGTTCTATGACCATATTTTGGGATTAACACCAGAATTTTCAGGTCAAAGTACAAGACTTTCTGTTGTTGTGCTTCTGGTAATATTACTAGAATCTGGTATGATGACTATCGCTTTTTTTCAGCGATAAAAAACCTGCGCTCTTTTAGAGTCTTGTGTAAATTAGCCACAGCTGTGTTTTTATTACACTAACTCAAAATCCCAAAACAAACTTTGAACTTTTATGCCACCAATATCATGGTATTTAACATGATTTCTCAATTATTCCATTTCAAAAGACGAGAAAGAATACATTGTTAGCTATGGTTAAAAATCTAAAGGAAGTCCCACCGAGTTGGTTCATGAACCTGAAATTAGGCCGAAGCGAACCTGAACCAAGTTTCTACCCAAAACCAAAGCGACACTTTGAAAACAGTTTGAGCCTGAACCGAACTTGAACTGTACCTGACCCTACTTTTTGGCAGATTCGACTGACTGGTGGCCGGAGTGCTCGCGTGCAATCTGGCAACGTTGCATTTCGTCCATTTAAAGTAATGAAAAAAGTCGAAGTATTGGGAGTTCACAGTGCACTCCCACGAATCGATTTTTTTTTCCATGGGTTTAAATGCGGACGAACTGCAATGTTGCCCGATTGTGCGCACCGCCAATGCTTAACAATCATATGCAGCGCGGTATAAAACGATTTAATTATTGCGCTACAGGAGATGCAACACCAGGAGAATACTGGCAGAGTTTTTAAACTTCAACAGGTGGCTTAAAAAAATGCTGGGTAGTAAAGGAATGTCACTGAATACAACGACCAAAGTTGGGGCGGTATTCAAATTCAAGGTCGTTATTTCACCCTCCCCACATATTCAGGGTCCTTATTTTATCCCCCCCCCCCCATAAACTGGAAGAGTGTCAATGTTGGTTAGTAACCAATGGTCACATCGTACTGTACCAAGGATGAGAAAAGTTAGATGAAAGAACAACGATGAGCACAGGGCACGCAGGCAAGTTTCGTACACTACAGTAAGTGTCGTCAGGTGTACCGCGTTTCTCCGTATATTTTCGTAAGAATCAATGTAAAAAACACGACTTTTAACCTCAAATCTAGCGACACTGGGCTACAGTGCAGTTTGAGTGGAGTTTGCAGGGCGCCTCAATAGAGCAGATCCTCCGTGATAACCAACTCCCTAAACTGCACCCCTTCCACATGTTCACTGTTGTGTTTTCCCAAACTTTCCCAGTTCCTATAGTACAAATATACAGTATATAGTTCCAGTTCCTAGTAAATAGTTCGCATTGGCCCTCTTCAAGTCTGTAGATCCATGAAGTCATGTCATCATGTGTATGCATTCGGCCGCTTCAAGGGCTTGCATAACATACTTCTCTCGTCACTAAACTTGACAGTTGAAGGGGTACTATTCAAGAAAGAAAAATTTATCGCTGGATTTATAGAACGCATATCATGGATGATGTACCAAAAAGTAATTTATTCATTTAAGAATTTAAGAGTCTAGAGGGAAACCGATAAATGTCACCAATGGCGTAGCGTGCAATTTGGCAACGTTGCAGTTTGTCCATTTAAACCCACGAAAAAGATCGAACTATTGGGCGTTCGGTGAACACCTTCACATTCGACCTTTTTCATGGGTTTATTAAATGGACAAAATACCACGTTGCCAAATTATACGCTACACCACGGAATGTCATAAAAATCAAAATTAAAGTTTACAAAAATGCTAATAATTGTAAAGTTTACAAAAATGCTAATTGAATAGAGATCTATAGAAGCGAAAGACAATGAATTATGGTGGATGGAAATACTTTAATGCTTATAAGATAGGTTAACCTTTGGGCGTGTCGAGTCGTTTCCTCCTTTCCTTCATGCTTCAAAACGAAAATGAGTTTTTGTGACACAGATCGTTCTTCTCTTGGACTCTTTCAAATTACCAGAACAGTCAAACTGACTCAACGATGCGCGTTCTGGAGAATTACTAGCACAACCAATTAAACCTATGAGAAATTTTGTGTAAAAAATAAAGTGAATTTATTTTCACAAATGATGATTTGTGGGAATTCTGCAGTGATGGGTTTGCTGCAAACTTTTGCCACAGCTGTAGAGAGGTCAATTCATAAATTCCGATATGATTGTCATACGAGCAAGTCAAAATAGGATCAGTGGCGTAGCGTGCAATTTGGCAACATTGAATTTGTCCATTAAAACCCATGTAAAAGGTCGAATGCGAAGGTGTTCACCAAACACCCATTAGTTCGATCTTTTTCAAGGGTTTAAATGGACGAACCGTAACGTTGCCAAATTGCACGCTACGCCACTGAATAGGATGGTCCTATCTATATGTGCAGCTTTCTCTATGAAGAATCCATCATCCGAGCATACACTGAGAAAAATTTCCTGTTGCCGTAACCGGACGTATCTTTAACACTTGTTACTTAAACCCTGTTATTTTAATGAGAAATTCCTGTTTTGTCAACAAGAATTCCGGTCAAGTAACTGGAACTCTTGTTAAAATAACAGTAATTTCTGTTGAAACAACAATAGTACCTAATTCCTGTTGAAATAACGCAAGAATTCCGGTTAAGTATTGAACAGACGTCCGGTTGAATTAACAGGCAACTTGTTTTCAGTGTAGAAAGTTATGATTGGGAATCCTCCAAAGAGACTCGCTCTTATGGCAGCCATCTTGGAATTTTGTTTTTACGCATTTATTGAGATAGTGAGTCAATTTTGGAACTTTTTGATGTTCTCAACGTCATTTTTAAGTGATTTTATGACAGAATTGCAACTCCTTATGACTAGTGAAAGTTTGCAACATACCCATATGCTAAAAATAATTTAATTTCAGTCTTGTTCAAAGAGAATTTTTTATCTTGATTTTCACGGGAATCGACCCTGAAGAGTGAACAGTCCGGAAAAAAGCAGCCCTTCAGCGCGAGTGAGAATAGGTACACTCGCGCGGGTATAGAAGCTTTGAGACAGGACATCAGCGCGAGCGGAGCTAACAAAAGAGAAAAGTGAGATAAAGAGAAAAAGAGAAATGAAGGGAGAACGGGAACCAGTAAAAGGGATTAATCAGGGAATTATAACCTACCAACCGTAAAGCTCGTTTTCAGCGCCTTCGACGGTTTCAGACGCCCATTTAATCATCAATCTGACAATTTTGGGCATCCGTCGACGCGACAGACAATATATCTTAAGGATGAAACTAGATAAACAACAATGACGACTTCCATTCCGATGAAGAGCAATAATCAAGATAAGTTTTGTCCGGTCAACTGTCGATCACATTACTTCCTTTTCCTTTCGCGACTCTCTCCTTCATCCCCCCCCACATGCTATTCCTCTTTATTTCAATTCGCTCGCCCAATCATGTCCCACCGAAAATGTTAAACATCGCTCAAATGTATCAGTTTTCACCCGCCAAAACGAGCTGTTTTCATAACAATTCGTGATACATAAAGAATCGTTAACTCATATTTTGGAGTTCTTATTTTAACACTAGAATAATTATGAGAAAATACGAATTAAACACCTGACAATAATTATTCAATTTATTTCACACAACTGTATAGATGTATTTCCTTCCCTCAAGCCCTCGAGTTGAGCGAGAAGAGAATTATAACGACTAGTGTAGCCACAAGAAAATCGAACCATCAAAAGAACTAACGAATAAATAAGCGTGATAGAAAGAACAGTGGCGTCTCGTGCAATCTGGCAACAATTCAACTGCTCCATTTAAACTCATTAAGTATATCGAATTGTCCTTGTGCACTGTGCACCCCCTGAATTTGATATTTTACATGAGCTTAAATGGATAGAATACATTGTTGCCGAATTGCACGCGACGCCACTGAGAAAGAATAACCTCTTTGACACACACTGACACACGTCATTATTAAAACCAGATATCTATACCGACAGGGATTCGGAGCTACATCCACGATTAAAATCGCAATCTGTGTCGCTCGTAGAAGAAAACCTTGAAAATGCGTTCAAAACCAGTAATTTATTATTAAAAACCTGATTTCAGATGCTCTCCCATAGTCAGAAATGGATTTTAAAGATTACAGTTCGAATTATTGCAATCGGTTGCTCGGACTGGAGCAGCTCCAAAAAAGAGCCCCGTAAAATGAGCTCCAATTGCAAAAATGCAACCTGTAATCTTAGAAATCAATTTCTGACTGCGAGAATAATTAAATTCTATTTTCACACGATGAAAATACCAGTTTTTAAGTAATTTTATCATGATTTCTTGCCACGAGAGACGCAAATTTTGATATCATCTGGCTAAATATATGGCTCTGGCTCCGAACCGAGCCCCTGCGTACCAAAGATATTTAATGGAAAATTTCTTCTTCTGTTTCATTTTGTTATTTAAAATTTGACTGAAAAAGGAGAAACGCTCCACCGAAATAAATACACAAAGGTGCGATGGATGTAGCGAGCAGATAGCTTTCCCTCTCTTTAGCAGAGGACAAATGAATCTCGAAATCGCACTTATCTGGAGTGCAAGAGCTGAGCTGCCGTTTTGCGTATATAATTAATCGTATTTTTCAATTCACCGATGATCTCACCGGTTGAGATAAGATTACACAGTTCAGTTCAGTGCATGACTGTAATGCACGAAAATGCTCGCATTTGTTCTCTTTTCTCAACCGGTGGAGAAGTCGATGACTTTAAAAACTTGCGGATATTTCAATTAATTAACGGCGTTTTCCACCGACTAAGAAAAGATTATAGATCAGAGTTTTTTTCGTGCAGTACAGTCATACACTGATCTGAACTGTGTAATCTTTTCTCAACCGATGAAATCATCGGTGAATTGAAAAACACGATTGGTAATACGCGAAACGGCGGTCTGTGCAAGAGACCCTTTTCTTTCTCATTGTACGCTGCGAAAGCCCGACGCCGACATGTTTGACGCTGACAGAACAAACCGACTTTAGCGAGGCAACGGTACAAAGTGAATAAACGAATCGGCAGTAAAATTCAAAGGAGAGAGCGAGCGTGTTGTCAAGTCATATACAGGGCGCTTTAAAAATCGATTTGGTAATCATGTGCCAAAGTACGGGAAAATACGGCTGATTTTTGGAAAGGATAAAGGTTACTTACATTCCGGGGGTTTGCACGCGACGTTAAACTCAGTTTGATACCAAAATTATCAGTTTTGGCAGGTGTTAAAGATTGAAATGGTAACCTACATTCTACAAGGGGTGTCCCAAAAGTACTGCACACTTTTGTCTGGGGAGGGGGGGCGAACGAAAGTAGATGTCAAAAAACGGTTTGTGAGGGGCAATTGTCCTACTAATTACCTACAAATCAAGACCACATTAAAGCTATGTAAGTTAAATATTCACTGAGTTACAGCGTTTTGAAAACGAATAGTCGAGCTGACCCCTCCAGGATTTTTAGCATGTTTTTCAAGAAAAAAAAGAGAGAGTTAAGAACTCAAAGCAACTCATTGGTGAACCCACGTTTATTTGATCGATTAAACTATACGTGTGAGACACAGAAACAGTCTGTTGCATCAATTTTTTGTTTGTTTCTTGTTTTTTGTTTTTGTTTTTATACCCTCTGCACGTCAAGCACCGACAACAGACCACGATTTTAAGGAGGAATGAGTGTTTTGGCTTTAAAATGATACCACGAATTTTCTAAAAAATATTTTCATCGAACACCCTGTATAAGAGCTTCGAGCCGCCACCTTTGTCGTCACTTATGCACACTCACGCGGATGCACGGAGAACGAGAGAAGCTGAAACATTTTGACGTTGGCAAACTTAAGTTTCTGGATCACCAATCGCACTGGACCCAGATTCTTCCCCCGTCGCATTTTAGAATCTCGAGCGAAGCCTGGCTTCATATTGGTATCCTCCTCCCCCTCCCTCCCAGAGGGAGGGGAGGGGGAGCCTATTTCATTCGGCTATTTATGAAAAATAGAGGGGGGTGAACAAAACCGCGACAGAAAAAAGGATGTGAAGACAGGAACGAAGAAAAGGAAAACTAGGCCCGAAAGGTAGTAAAAGGATATCGTGCTCAAGCTCATCTCGATCAGACGACGGCGCGGCACAGTGTGGTAGGGATTAATCGAGGGGGATGGGGGGAATAGAGGAGGAGGGGAAGTACAAACGTAGGCGATATGAATAGTTAGAGGGGGGGATTCCAGGGGGTAAGTAAATAAAGAAGCCGCGGAACGGTTCGCCGGCTCGGAATGAGATGTGGGAATAGGACTCGGCGCGCGCCGGGCCGAGATACGGTGTGCACACGGCGTTGCAGCGGTGTCTGGCGGGTTTGCATATCCTGGAAATCGTATGCAAATTGGAAGGGGGCGCGAGCGATCAACGTCGTTGTTTATGGAGGATTAAGCGAATCGACTACGGTCTGCGGGGTTGGGGGGGGGGGGTGACGCGTAGCTTACTGTACCTGTTCGCTTGCCTGGCTGGTATAGTGTACACCCGTGCCCTAAAACTAAAACCACCGAAAACATTTACATCGTACGATAGCTGGGCCATACGAGTATAAATGTTTGCATAACCGTAGGTGGCGAGGCGCAGGGCTCAGAAGCTTCCGCCAGTCACTCGTGGGCGACCTCAAATAGCTATCACTATCACCCGTATCTCTCTCGTTCGCTGGTAATGCAAGTAGGGCAAAATGATACTGTAAACCTCGAAACTAACAATTCTCTCACTCAATGAAATGAATTGACACACAACTTAGGATCCTACGATAGGCATTTGTGAGCGAGTCTTCGAAATGCGAAGGCTTAAATGGAAACTCAACGACGTTGATTAGAGTATAGATTTTCTAGATTAATAGACCATGTTTAGAGAAGGAAAATTGTACGGCGGAAATCGATATACACATTACACAGGGGTAAATCAGAACCCGTTTTAGGTATTATCGGGTTTACCGGGAGGGAGTCAGTGGCGTCGCGTGTAATTTGGCAACAATGTATTCTATCCATTTAAACTCATGTAAAAGATCGAATTCAGGGGGTGCACAGTGCACAAGGAAAATTCGATATACTTAATGAATTTAAATGAAGCAGTTGCATTGTTGCCAGATGGCAAGCGACGCCACTGGAGGGAGTGCACAGTGGATCGAAAAATGGGGTTTTTCGGACATGAAAATGTGTAATTTTTCTGCTTTAAAAACGTTTCAATGTCGATATTTTTCCACGAAATCCATGTTATTCGAATCATCTTAAGATGTTACGCTGTGTATTTTTCATAATCTTGATTTTTAATAATAAAATTTTGTACGGGATGTTCCATGTTTCTATACCCACTGGAAGTGGGGCGGTTATAGCCCGCAGAAACTTCCATAGGTGGATCCAGGATTTTGTTCGTCTCGTTCGATCCTCGATACCTTTTGAACGCGTGCCTTAGAAAAGGACGGTGACAGGGGCCAAAGTTACGTGATGGCCCGGGGCCTTTTTCAGTGTTTCTGTATAGTTCATTGAAAAAATTAAAAAAAAAAAAAGAAAAGAAAAACGTGCATGATGTTTAGATTTCAGTGTAGAGCCGCGTTGCAACAAAATAATTGGATTTTCTTCCATTGATAGGAAAAAAAAATTCTCTCGCATCCAACGCGAAAACTACACAGCAAAGCGCATGCGCCGGAAAACTAAACCCCCCCCCCACCCCCACCCCTCAAAATATCAAATCACCACCACTACCAACAGGTGCCACACGGATAATCGATCCAGACTATTTTGGGCATCGTTACAGAATGACGATCTTGTAAACACACAGTGGTAAGGTGTCACGCGCAATTAGCTACGCCGTATTTTGTCCATTTAAACCCATAAAAAATGTCAAACTACTTGTATTTGGTTGCGCTGCAGTGAAAAACCTCCGAAATCGACATTATTCATGAGATTTGAACGAACAACATACGATATTGTCAGATTGCACGCTAAGCCACTATAAACAAGATTAGTAGAACTCTCAGTAGGTATGGCTCTTGTTAACAAACCCACGCACGGTTGTTTTCTACAACTGTAGTTTTAGATTCAAAATTGAAAAAACTAGTTCTAGCCAATTTCCTGGATTTTAATGCAACAATGCAGAACTTATAAAAGAATTCTAAACTTATAGAAGAGCGCTAGTTAAAATGGAAAAATTAAAGTCAGCGATAGAATTACAGTAATACGACTCTAAAAAAAAGTTCAAGTAGGTACAGCCAAAGCAGCCTTTCAGGATAGCTTAGCATAGAGCAAAAGTTCTAGCTTTGCCGGAGAAAGTTGCAGTTGCGGTAGAGTTAGAACTTTTGCTTTGAGAGGCTATTTTAGAAGGCTGCTTCGGCTGTGCTTAAACTTTTTTTTCAGTGAAGCACATACTGGCTAAACCTAAACAGTGCATGATTTCTTGTAAGCCAAAATAACAGTACGGTGTAAAAGTCAAACAGAACGTTAAAATTTCAAATTAACTAAAGTGCAAAGGGAAAAAATACTCGATTTCGCATCTTTAAATGTGGAAGGATGATATCCAGTCAACTTCCCTAAAGACAGTTGACCTACATAACATTCTGCCCAAGTCCCACAGCAATAAACCTACACGATTTTCACCAACAACGTTTTCCCTGTTGTACATATGACCTATAGGACTTTATGCTTACAAGACAGCAGAGTTGCATGAGCAAAAATGAGTGTAATCGATTACACGATTACTGGGTAGTCTGTAATCGTCCAACCTTTGGATGGTAATTAAATGTAGTCTTCACAAATAAATGGGTAATTTAAGGTCTTTTCGATTAGATCTAATTCATCTGCAACGAATATGATAAGTGACTTGGAAAAAAGCAGCCCTGATTACCACCCCCGTTTGACCCACTCCGCAAAACAGTCGTCCTTCAAAGCAATGGGACGGTTCCAAGGGTCTAAAATGTTGTGCTTTTTATAAATTAAATTAAAGTACTTGATGAGCTGAGAACAAAGATGCCTTTGGTTTCTACTTAAGCCCCATTGTTCCAGAGATGAGATTTTGGCCCAAAAATTATTGTTTTAGATGGAAATTCCGCATAATGACGTCACTACGCACACGATTTTTTACAACTTTACAAAAGTGTATCTCCAAAACCGGGACACCTAGGAAAAAACCAAAGGCACCACTGTTCTCAGCTCATCACGTATTATTATCTTCTTCATAAAAAGCACACAATTTCAGACCCTTGCAACTGCCCCATTCACCTACAGAGCTGCCTACAAAATCTACAAGACCTATACAAAATTCCGGAAAAATCCACCTTTTAAAGAAGAAAAGAGAGAAGATTATACTTGCGCGGTATTGTTCATACAATTTCAACCTGTGATGAACGCATGCCGCCCCTTTAAACAAAAGGCGTAGCGTGCAATTTGACAACATTGTAGTTTGTCCATTTAAACTCATATAAAAAACCGAATTCGAGAGTTCTATATTTTTCATGGGTTTACATGGAGAAAGTACAATGTTGACAAACAGTACGATACGCCACTGCCTTTAGACCGCTGGTAAAAATATAAACGCCACACAGCGGTAAAAGGCCATCAGCATGACGGACACCTGGTTTGTTCTTTTTCACTCTTTTATCAAATGTGTACGTAAAATTCACTGTGGGGACAATGCTTTGTTGGTATCATATTATTTCTTAGGCAAAACTGAGTTGGGTCAAACGACTGTATAGGCAAAATTACGTTATGCATGTATAATACTGTAGACCTAGTAGTGGGTTCAGAAAATTTTCCTGTGGGGAGGGGGGCACGCCCATGTTTTTTACTTTCTCACTACTAACGAAGTTAGTAATAGATGGCGCAGAGATTTTCAAGGTATTTTGTTTCGATATTTGGCCGACTACGACTCAGTAAACCTTGATAATTATACAAAAAATAATTTGCTCTCATTGTACCTAGTATTATCCTAAAGAATATTCATTCATGAAGTATCAATATTAATTAATCATATGTGGCTTGGAGGTGTAAATGCACAAACTGCCTTTGGTGTTTCTGTCTGTCTGTCCGTCCGTATCCATAAAACATGAAACCCAGCCATAACTTTTGAACTATTGATCCATATGCATCCAAATTGTGCAGAGATGTTGCTTTTAACATTCCCACGAGGAGCTTTTCTTTGTTTTTGTTTTGTTTTTTTTTTTTAAATTTTAAATTTTAGGTTAGTTATGGATGAAACATGGTTTCAATTAAAATCAATGGGAATGGGTCAAAAAAAGGTCAAATTTAAATATTTCAAAAATGAATCTTTAGATCTGGATAAAAATATAAAAGGGGGGTTGGGGGTCTCCCCCAAGATATTAAAGGGGAGTCTGGGGGTCTCCCCCAGAATATTAAAGGAGGGTCTGGGAGTCTCCTCCAGATTGAATTTGGTGTGAGAAAGTGTTCGTAGGGTCCCTACTGTTTATTTAAAATTCAAGCGTTGCGTTGAAAAAAGGCAAAATTTGAGGCTTCCCGATCCGCCACTGTGTAGACCTATATTGTCTTGCAGGTAAAATGTCTGTAGGTAAACTGACAAACAACCAAGAAGGATACCTGCTCACTATTTAGTTATTTTATATCAATACTGAGGCAACAACAAACTAAATTTTCGAATGTTCGGAAAAATCGACATTTTGATCCATTGTGCTCCACCACTTCGCCGCACCTGTTTCCGTGATTAATACCCGCACATCGAATCGCGTTTCCCGTCTAGACTAGTCCCGTTTTCTTGGGGGGGGGGGGGCTGGAAAGGGGGCTGCAAAAATGGAACAAGGGAAGCAGGGTTTTTTTTCCTCCCTTTTTCTGTGTCTACCTCCTACCTCTCCTTTTTTATTTTAAGATTTAGTTTGAAATTCTACTGTCACCACGATACGTTTAAAAGCATCATTGTCTTAGCTAAAAGGATAGCATTTTCCCCCACCCTCAATTTTTCTTTCCACGAAAAGGAGACGGCAAGGGGAAATACAGGCGAAAAACTGGAGCATGAGAGTTTGTGAAAAGTTTTAGCGGGGGTTGTGGTGGAGGGGGAGGGTGGTATGATAGTGAAGGAGGCGAGGGGGAGGCGGGGGGGAGGCGGAGGGTTGGGGGGAGGCGGGGGGGAGCCGAGTCGAGTCGGGGGACAACACCGGTCGACTTAACGCTGGGATGAAGTCATTTCACGTTGAGAATGAGAGAATATTACTTTCGAGAGTAACCTCTTTTCAGTGCTGCACTAGATTGTCACTAGAGCCACAGTAAAAGGGATGGAAATTGCAAGAGTGCGGGAGCATTCTGGGAAAGGAAAACAAGTGCTATTTAAGTTAGCGGAAATTGAAAAAATTTTAAATTCAGAAAAATCAAATGAGGTAGTTTAATGTATACCGTTGAAATGTTATTGAAATTCAAGGCAAAAAGTCAAGTAAACTCCTTCATCTTTCCAGAGCTATGCCAGATGCCTATGAGTCAATTCCATTCTGGTTATCCACATCAGATTCCACCCACTTCTAATAGTTGACATTAACGTGAAATGCCGAGAAAATAAATCTACTACTGGTTTAGTACAGCGATATATTGAATAGATTGCCATTCGGGGACCTCAAGCTCGAAACAAACTTCGATTCAATGTAATGGGGCTCTTGCAAACTTTTGCTACAAGCAAATAAATAGTCCAATCTTTTGTAAAGACCAGCAAAAATCACGAAAATCACGCTTAGAAAGTAAAAAAATTAGTAATAAACTCACATAACTGCTATAACAGCAAGAAGGTAACGGCGGTTCGACGCAGGTACCATGGGAGATTCCTGTCTATTATGTCCCTCTCTCTACGGAAACACAGAGATATGTCTCAATTTAGATAGGAATCTCCCATGATACCTGCGTCTCTCCGCCACTATGCTCGATTCTGAGAGTGAATTTCGTGATTTTTTAGTGTACTCACCGTCATTTTAATAGGTTTTTATGCACGAATTAACTCTCAAATCCCCTATCGCAAAAGTATGCAAGAGCCCCATTTCCCCATAAGCGCATTTTTAAACGGAGAAGTCGGTTATTAACACCTTAAATTAATGCGACCCTTTTGTGATTATGAATTCTACGTCTTCGGAAATGCTTTACTATGACTGGTTCCACGTCTAAAACTGACGAAATCAATAAAATGTAACAGATAAAACCATGCATTTGAAGATTAGAATAACCCAGGTTCCCGCCAATTCCACAATAACAACAATGTCATTTCGGTGATTCCAACCTCCAAATGCATAATTTAATTTTTAATATCTTATTGATTTCGGCAGTTGTAGTCGTGAAGGGTAGGTAGAACCAGGCATAATTACGCTGCTTTGAGGACGCAGAATTCATAACCACAAAAAGGTTGCATTCATTTTTTGGTTTAATAGCCAGACTTTGCGTTCAAGAATACGCTTAAATGCATGGGGGAAATCACATTGAATCGGAGTTTGTTTAGAATCAGAGATCCCAGAACGACAATCGATCGCGCTACGATATAATATCGCTGTACTAAAACACAGTCCCATCACGATCTGTTCAGAGATATAGCCACTTGAAAAAGAGAGAGAGAAAAAATAATTCATGACGTAAATGTTTGCCAAGCGGCATACCCATCTTTATCCAAGACGCATTCTGTGATGCCTGATGGCTCGTACTATTAGGCAACCATGTCTTCTTGCCATTTGAACCTAGGCAATTGTATCGATTTCTCAGGGATTCAGTGAATTCCCTGAAGATCGATCATTTTACGTAGATTTAAATGGAGAGAATCCGTTGTTGCCACGTCTCGCTAACCGCTTCTGAGCTTAGGACAAGTTTAAGGGAGAAAAGTGCACGGGAGTAGACAAAATCATATCGATGTTCCCATTGTTAAATAAATATTGTTTAATAATTTATAGATAATATATATACTATAGTATAATTTAGTCCGTTTTATGAGAAAAATATACTCACAAGGCGCGGTTATATATTTCAGCAGTTTACATACCTGTGAACAGAGATAAAAACGATACATTATTATTTTATTCGAGATGGAATAAAAGAAGAAATATTAAATAATTGAAGATACAAATACTAATTTCGGCAAGAACAAATTTTTGAGAAATAAAAAAAAAAAAAAAAAACCGTAGGGGGTCAACTTTTTTAACTCTGCAAACTGCAGCAACTTTTTTAATTTTCAGCCAAATGAGCTGATCTCGGTCTCAATCGATAGAAAATTTAATTATCTTTAACAAAAAATCAAAATCATGTGCTTTGACAGGACGACTCCAAAACGGACGAGTCCAGAGTTTTTATTTCAACGAACTCTTTACGCAGCCGCGAGGCTATTGGGCTTCATCTCACCGCGAGACAGAATATTTTTAAATAATCTTATAGTTTCATATCTGCAAAGCCATAAAAAAACGCTTTTAATGATACCTCCCCACTGTGCAAAGCTAATCGAGAGAACAAAGGGAAGGATCTCATACCCCAGAAGCAGGTCCTATGTCACCGATCTGCCTTTTGTTGACACAAGGCATATTCATAAAGGGGGAAGAAACATCAAAGTAGTGACCTCCCCCCCCCCCCCCGCACATACTTGAGTCAGACAGCCGCTAAGTCAAACAAAACTCATTTCCATTTGTACACATCCTTATTGTCGTATTGGCTTAAACTTTGATAAAGTTGCCGAAGCGCCCCACTTGTCCTCATTTTTCATCTCTATTCTTGCAATCATTCTTGTTCCTCTCACTTCCTCATCCCTTAATTTTCTTTCTGATTTCGGTCACCAATCACCGATCACCAATCACCAATCTGTTTTTGTTCTGGTTTCGTTTCTGGTATGTTCAATTTATCCAAAATGAAGGCAACGAAGATCGTGCCCAGTTTGGCCTTCTTCGGTGAGCTAGATTTCCTTGGAGGGGTGATCACGTATTCTATTCAGAAGGGTTGGATTATACCAGCTGACAGTTCGAAGTTCTTTATTTTTTTCTCAGACTAAATAACAACCCCCCCCCCCCCCCGGAGGCAGAGCAGTGGCCGCGGTATAGCGGAGGCCAGGATTTTATCTAACTCATTTGAATGCAATTTTTAGAAAATGATGGAAAGATGGAATTTCACGTGACTTCAGCTCCTGTTTCAGCCTTTTTCTAATACATGCAGTCAAAATGGATGTAAAGAGAGAGAAACACTAATTCCTGGGGCTGCGCGGCGTGCGTCCTTAAAACTACGAACATATATTGTATATCTACCACCGAAATGATCTTACAATAAAATGCCTGAGCATAAATAAATGTTGAGGAGGTAACAAATAACATAAATGAATAAAATTAAAAGAGGCAAAAAAAAAAAAACACAAATTGTGGCTCTTGACGTTAGGCTTAATGACCCTCAGAAAGGAAACGGACGTGCAACAGCCGACAAATTTGAAGTCGGGGGGGGAGGGGGGCACCCGCGCCCGTTCGTTCATAGAGCGTTATCGGAGGACCTCCCTTAGAGCGAGAGCTCGCGTTTTGACCTCGGGATCCGAAAATGAGGCTTAGCAGGCCCAATTAGGCTTATCTGATAATCTCCTCACCCCACTCCTCCAAATTACCCTCCGAGCTCGACATGAATTCGAATACTCTGCACAGAATATTAAAACGGAGCGTTTATTAGGGGGGTTGTTCTATCAGATACTTTCAACCCCCTTTTTTTGTACTTTCTCTCGGGCAAGGGCTGGATAACCAGTTTTTGTGCTGGTATGCGAGATGTGAGATGTACGCGTGTGAGGGTGTTCGTGAAAGTGTAGGTGAGCGAGGATTAAAAGTTGCAAGTATACGGACGTGCTCCTTTTCTCTATTGCATCCACCCCCCCCCCCCCCCCCTCCTCACACCCAAACACAACCCTCATTCTTTTTCTCTCCCTCTCTCTAAACCTCTGCTCGATAATTTTCTTCCGGTTCTCGTTATTTTATTTCCCCTCTAACCCTTTCGTTCTTTTTGTTTGTACGAATATCATTCAACTCGATTCTCTTATCGGAGTACCTCAATCCACGGTACTATTTCACTCACTTTTACTCTTTCTCGTGTTCCTCCCCCTTTACCCAAATACCCCATCAACCCTTGCAGTTATTTGGGTTTTATCTGCTAGTATTTACACTCGTCCCCATTCATAGTGAATTCCGACCCTTTCTTTTGGCTAATCTTTGATCCTCCTCCTCCTCCTCCTCATTCTCCTCACTGTGTCCCTTTGATGATTTTGCATGACTGTTTGCAACTGATTAAGGGGTCTAATCATTCGCCAGTTATTTCACTCATATCTTCCACTCCCTTTGAAATCTACATTTTTCAAGGTTCATAAAAATGCTCGTACGCTGCACAATGGTCTGAGATGATCGTCAAAATGCGGCCAATAATCAGAAAGTAAATTTCTCAACAAGTTATCATTTTATAAACTTTAAAGGCCAATTTTAATCACAGAGAACTCTGTAAACAAATAATTTAAACCTGAAAATGTCACAGGAAAGTTTCACACATTGAACATAAAAGCTCGAAAATGTTGATTTTAGATTACTTTTTTTTACTGATACGTCGTCATTTTTTTCGATCTTAGACCATAGAGTGCTGAGCCAACGGAGACAAACTTTCGGAAAGGTTCAGACTTCGATGAAGTATATGTGTTACGATTTTTGAAGATACGTTTAGGTAAAACCGATTATTCTGTTAAATTGATACACCCGAGAAAATTATCCAGGTTGGAGCTGAGCTCCAACTATTCGATTGTAGTTTGGAAAAGCAGGTAGCCAGAGTCATCTATACATAGATCCATCAGAATGATAAGAGGCCTGAGGCAAGCATTGGCGGACACAGGGGAAGGGCGAAGGGGGCGATCGCCCCCCCCCCCGTTCGGCCCAACAAGCGGGAAAAGAGGGAAGAGTAAGGGGGCAGCGAGAGCGAAAACAAGAAAAGGGGGTCATTTAGGGGCAAAAATGCCCAATTCGCCCCCCCCCCCCTTTGCGAGGGCTGGATCCGCCACTGGAGGCAAGAAAGATAATTGTATTACTTTGCTGATCATTTGACTTAATTAATCATACATCTGTTAGTCACTAAAAGTCGAGGACTCGAGTTAACGCCTTTATTTCTGGAAGACTTCAAGAACAAATGGCAACAGCTTAAAAAATAACAAGTTACTGGATGGACTCAAAAATTAGTACGACAGGAAAGTCCTGAACGTCCTCATAAGGGTTACATTTGCTAGGACTCATCTATATTAAAAACAAAAATAAATCGTAAAAATCACTTATATTTTGGTTAAAGCTTGATTTTTGTTTCCTCTGAAAAAAAAGGATATTATTTTGTTATTATACTTAAAGTCTGTGTTACAAGTTTTTCCAAGCCACTGTGTTCTTCTCGTCAACATAATTGTAAAGTAAGGGATTATTTTGACGTCAGTCGCATTTATTTCTTATGGACAAAATCGTTGTGCTCTCCTGAAGCAGTAAACACACCACCATCAGAGATGCCATTTTGAGTATATTTAATGGTATTTTCCAATGCATCGATGATACCACCGGTAGGGAAAAAGTTAACACAGTTTAGTTCAATTTATGACTATTAAATCACAAAAACACTCTGATCTGTAATATTTTCAAAACCGGAGAAGTCATTACAAGACTTCACAAAAATTGCGGATATTTTAATCATTTTAACAGCAATGGGTCTGTTGCAAACTTTTGTTAGAACGATAAAGAGTGTTTAATCTAAAGTAAACTCGCCTGAAAAGTCCAATGGTGGCATCAAAAGGTCAAAAATGCAATAATAAACTCACAAGAGGCGTTTAATGAAGTCCAAGATGGCGGATAAATATTGAGCAATTTGTATGCATGCATCGTGAACATCCAAGGATGGCCAACTTTGACAACCTCACTGGAGGTAGAGGTTATGTGTTTGTTTACGTTGTGATAGGGTGTGATCGACATTGTGAGGTTGGCTATCCTTGGATGTTCGTGATGCATTCATGCAGGTTGCTCGATATTTTACCGCCATCTTGGATTTCATTAAACGTCTCTCGTGAGTTTTATACTGCATTTTATGACTTTCTGATGCCACCAATAGACATTTCACGCGATTTTACATGAGATTGAATACTCTATAGCGCTGTAGCAAAAGTTTGCAACAGACCCATTCCATCGATTGAGAAAACATTACAGATCAAAGTATTTTCGTGTATTACAGTCATACATATTGAACTGAGCTGTGTAATCTTTTGGTCAACCGGTGAAATCATCAGTGAATTGAAACATGCCATAAATTATACGCAAAACAGTAGCTCTGCACACAACCGAGTTGGCCAATCGTCCAGTGGTTTCATAAATAAATGAAAAAAATGAGGGGGTACAAAAGTGAATTTTTGCACTATCGATGATTGCACGATTGCCTTTGCGCCATTTTACCTTGAAATAATAATAAAAAAAAACAACAACAATAACAACAACTCGTTATAACAATAATTGGATGACGGGAAAATAATTGTCCTGGTAGCTTTCTGTCAGTTTTCTGAATTCATCTCATCTCTCCGCACGATCTCTGCTGATGATGAGCAGCTTATATTTTGATACTTGGAACTGGACCGAGAAATTTCTTTCACGCTTACTAAATAATTAAATAAAATGAGAAAATAACAGTCCCACGTTCGGTCGTGCAACTTTAAGTGAATCGCAAAAATAACGAAGTCGTCCCACTTAAAAAAAAAAAAAAAATGAATGTCTCTATGGGGGAAAAAAGTAGAGCAATAATAATTTCGCGGAAAAAAGTGTATAGAATCTGAGGGGTTGGGAAATTTTCGGCGCCAGTCTGGTCGTTTGAACTCGGTAGTTGAAGCGAAAAAAAAAAAAAAAAAAAAAATCGAGGGAAAAAAAGAGAAAAAAGTAGGATTCGACCGTACAGGGATGAGGGATGGGCGGGACACAGGAGGAAACGTAAAGGGGCTGGTGGGGGAGGGGGGGCTGTGCTCCTGCCCTTGTCCCAGAGCCCAATGCGGCGCAACGGGATGCTCTCTAGGAACACGGTGCGGGGGTTGTACACTTTGCTGGGCTGCACCGCTTTGCGACTATACTACCCCCCCCCCCCCCCCCTCTGCCTCTCCTCCGCCGCGTCAATCAATTTCAATGAAGTTAAAATTGCGTCTCCGCGTTTCCGCGCTATCGTTAGTCGGTTAAAACTTTGTTGCCGTTCAGAGCAAATTTTTCTATCGATACAGCATATTTACAACACAATTTAGTCAGACTAGGAACGGATAAGAACATTATAGTAGCTGGATCCGGGATTATTAGCAGAGTGGCTTTTCCAGGTTATTGCCACGTATGGCAACGTTGTATTTTTTTCCATTTAAACCAGAGTTGGGCAACCGAATAATCAGAAATAATGAAATGACTCCGGCAACACTGAAAACTAGGTTTGCTACCTGAGTTGAGGAAAGGGAAACACATAGAAGGTATAGGTCAATTGTAGAATTATTCGTCGAATAATTCGATTGACTCGGCGTTGCCGGACACACCGAATAATTTCCGAATAATTTCCGAATAATTTTTTGCCCAATTCTGATTTAAACTCATACAAAAAGGTCGAATGCGAAGGTGTTCACGGAACACCCAATACTTCGATCTTTTTCATGGGTTTAAATGGACGAAGTGCAACGTGGCCAAATTGCAAGCTGCGCCACTGTCACAAAAAAACTCTCTTTTGTAATCGGCGCACTGTGGTCAGAGTTTTTCAAAAAGTGATTAAAAATCAGAAAGAAAACTTATCAAATCATTTATAAATTATCAATTCACTTATAAACTTTCGTGACCAATTTTATTCACATAAAATACTTTTAAAGAATAACTGAGCCCTAGAGATGTTACAGCATGGCAAATTTTTAAACTAAGCTTAAAAGGTCGAAAGCAATGATTTTTTATTACTTATTTTTCATTGATTTACGGTCACTTTCTTTGATCTCAGACTATATAATGCAGCTCAAAATGAAAATCGAAAAATACATTGTTTCGGACACAATTCCACGTGCAAAAATCAAGATTTTGCAATTAAGACGAAGGTAACTCGGAAAAGAGTTTACTTACTGAGCGAGAGCAAATTTTTCCATCGATACCTACAGTATATTAACCTCAGAATTGTGTTTCTTTAAAAACAAACAAGAACATAGTATAGCAAGACCAGAAGTTCAGAAATGCCACTTTTTGTAACCACACAATAAATCGAAATATATATAGAGTTTCTTCGGTCATGATTTTACGCACAAAAATCAAGCTTTTGAGCAACAAAACAGCAAAGTATACCTCAGAAAAGAGTTTATACATTTAAAACGCAGTTTTTCAGTGATTTTTCCGCTGTTATTTCGCAAATGTTGACAGTCAAAATTAAAAATTTTCAAATCT
Organism: Trialeurodes vaporariorum; assembly: GCA_011764245.1. Classification (NCBI taxonomy): domain Eukaryota; kingdom Metazoa; phylum Arthropoda; class Insecta; order Hemiptera; family Aleyrodidae; genus Trialeurodes; species Trialeurodes vaporariorum. The sequence goes on along the minus strand of VMOF01000002.1, from coordinate 34,490,473 downwards.
TCTTTACCTTTTTCGATTTTAATTGCAAACATTTCGCGGAAAAACGAAACCATAATCACTGAAAAACTGCGTTATACAAAAGCGCGATGTGAATTACATAATATACCAGCCAGCAAAAACTGCCTACGACCCACGTGTTGTGATCAGATAATGAGCTTTATCAGTCTAATCTCGAGTTAAACGACGATACATACATAGTAACGTTTATAAGTAGTATTTTTGGTTTTACGGAGTCTTGCTCTGAGAGAGAATGCATCAGAAGGCTCTTGCAAACTTTTGTTGTAGGGGATTGAAGAGTTGATTCTAGCATAAAAATCTGGAAAATAAATGACGATGAGTGCACTAAAAAATCACAAAATTCACTCTCAGAATCGGGCGGAGGACGCACGTATCATGGGAAATTCCCATCTCAATTAATTGAGACATATCTCTGTGTTTTTGTAGAGAAATAAGGGACAATAGTACAGGAACCTCCCATGAAACCTGCGTTGAATCGCCATCACGAACTTGCCGTTTTAGCAGTTATGTGAGTTTTTCACTAAACTCTAGACTTTCCTAGCTTGATGTTCGTAAATTTCGCTGGTTTTTACATCAGATTGGACCAGTGGCGTCGCGCGCAATTTGGCAACAATGTATTCTATCCATTTATTCCATATAAAATATCGAATTCAGGGGGTGCACAAGGAGAATTCGATATATTTAATGAGTTTAAATGGAGCAGTTGCATTGTTGCCAGATGGCACGCGACGCCACTGGATTGGACTATTCATTTTCTCTGATCACCATACCATAGAATCAGATCACCCATGCTGTCACACTTGGAAATAGGACCAGTGGCGTCGCGTACAATCTGGCAACGCCGCACTTTTTTCATTTAAACGCATAAAAAAGATCAAACTATTGGAGGTGCACAGTGCACTTCCTCGAGTCGATATTTTGCAAGGGTTTAAATGGACGAAATTCAGCGTTGCCAGATTACATGCGACGCCACAGAATAGGACTAATGACATGTACTATAGCCTCTCTATTTCTGTTCCTCGTCGTTTCAATGCAAACACAGTTCACGCTAGAGATTCAAAGAATGATGATAGTGATGATGATGAAAAAAATTAATGATCCATTTTTTGGGTATTCGTGGCAGAGAACATGGTCCGCGGGAAACACAAAATTTATCGTGCAACATCAGAAGCAGAGGGGAATCCCTAACGAATGCACAATTGTATGGAGAGAGCGAATAGAGACAGAGAGAGAGAGAGAGAGGAGCGGAGGCAGCAGAGGGAGCGAAAGAGAGGAGGGAGGGAGGGAGAGTGAGAGTGAGAGAGAGAAAGGGGAGGGATGAGGTGAAAGGTTGCAGCAACTTTGGGCGGAATTCGAAAACCGAGTCGATTGTGGAATTTAAAGTTGTGTCGCGACCGGACCGATCGCAACCTTATAATTGGAATCGATCGAGCCAGTGTTGCCAATGTGTGCAGCTTTTTCTGTAAGCGCTATCACATAGAGAACACTATCGTAAGATCTACGGTTTCAGAAGTGTAACGGCAATTTGAAAGAAAATTAAAAATACAGATTTCAGCTTGCGAAATCAGGCAACACGTAAAAAAAAAAAAAAACCGTACGAGCTGACAAAACAAAATAAACCACAAACGGCACTTTTGCGTGGGTATGGGTCTAAGTAAACGCCCGGCCTAAATGTTGCATGAGACTGCCGATCCTCTCGACTGGTGGCGGATGTTGAGGACTTGAGTATTACGTTTCAAATACTAAATGGGGCTGTTGCACACTTTTGCTATAGGCGATTCACCAGTAGATTCTGGTGTAAAAACCTCAAAAAATAACAATGGCAGCACTAAAAACTTCCGAAACCCACTCCTAAACTCAATAAACGCTTTTATTTACGAGGGCGTAATGGTGGCCGAGGGCAGTAACAATGGGAGATTCCTATCTTAATTACGTCACTCTTTAAATGCTGACAAGGATGATTCACGGAGTTATTAGTCATGAGAGTGATGATCCACATCCGATGAATGGTACCGCAACACCGGTGTCAAATGAAAGTTGTCTCTTACCTATTGGTCACTTCTTGATGGAGTTACAGTATTGTTAGATGGGAATCTACCATTGTTACTACCCTCAGCCACCATTACGCCCGCGCAAATAAAAGCGTTTATCGAATTTCGGAGTGGATATCGGAAGTTTATAGTGCTACTATCGTTATTTTTGGAGGTTTTTACACCCTTATCGACTATTAAATCGCTTATAGCAAAAAAGTGCAACAGCCCCATTCTCATCAGCAGTCATCAATCCGTGCGAGGACCATCTGTCCCAAACAAAAAGTGGGGTTTTTTCTAGGTCTGTCTGTAAGCGATTCACCGCAAACGGCAGTCGCTATTTATTGCAACGAGGCGTATGAAGTAAGATTTCGCGTAAGAGGATATTCTATTCTTTTATCCTTATGTTTTATGTATATAGATATGTAGTATATAGATACTGGCTGTCGGTTAAATCGAATTACTGGATTATTTTATTAGAACTTCTTCAGCGAGGTTTTTGAAAGAATAGTTCAGTTGCGAATTTTCCTTGCAGCAATATCACACATTGATTCTAACGTACAATTCGGCGAAAATAACGACACGCACGTATTTAGATCTATCCACAGATTGACTCAGGAAATCACATTTCAAATAGACCGCGCTGCACTATCAGAGACAATATATAATAGAGAGAGACCACGCACAATCCGAGTGCGCGGTATAGCTGACTTATTTTTTGGAACTCAACAGGAATTAACACAGGGAGCATATGAGGGAGCACCATCGAACATGGTCCATTCGTTGACTGATGCGATTTCGGTGCTTCGGTTTCACTACTTAGGCAAAAATCTCAACGACTTTCCTCCAGAGGTGCAAAATGTGCCCGATCTAGCGATCTGCGGATTGCGAGAAAGTGAGGAAATTTGTCCATTTTTTTTTTTTTTTTAATAATGGCAAGAAGGATTTCCCAGGAAAATAGTGTAAAAAATTGGAAAATATCGGTCATTTTGCAAACATACGGTGTTGAAATGTTAAAATAAGGAAAAAAAAGTCATCACTTTCAAATTTTTGGGAGGAAATTTTTTAAAATCCTGTGCGAGGAAATAAGTCATGGATTGCGTGAAACTTCCGAAGTTTTGGAACATTTTGCACCCCTGCTTTCCTCATTAGTCAGCGTATGGACCATGTTTGCGGTGTTTGGGGGTGAAACCCCGAAAAAGAAAGTTGCCACCGCGCGCAAACACGGACAACTAGATAGATAGTGCGTGCTGTCTCTATTGAATATTGCCTCTGTGCACTATGCACTATTTTCGCTAACATACAGCTAAAAAGACGGAACCACGGTTGTAACCCGGCACTTATTGTTAGACTCGAGCCACGAGCCAATGGCGTAGCAGGCAATTTGGCAACATTGGAGTTTGTCCATTTAAATCCGTGGAAAATATCGAACCATGTTGGGTGTTCGGTGAACACCTTTCCATTCGACTTTTTACGTGGGTTTAATGGGCGCGGTACAACGTTGCCAAATTGCACGCGACGCCGCTGGATACGAATTGGTCGCATTTAGATTTCCTTTGTACTGAATTAAACAGCTTATACAGAGACCTTGGATGCTTACATACATTCTTGGCGGATAAAAAAGCCAATGGTTCTGTAGCAAACTTTTGCTACAAAGATTAAGAGTGTTTAATCTAAAGTAAAACCGCCTAAAAAGTCCATTGGTGGCATCAGAAAGTCATAAAATGCAATATAACAAACTCACAAGAGGCGTTTAATGAAATCCAAGATGGCGGATGAATATCGGGCAACATGCATGCATGCACCACAAACATCCAAGGATAGCCAACCTCACAATATCGATCACAACCAATCACAACGTAAACAAACACCGCTACCTCCAGTGAGGTTGTCTAAGTTGGCCATCCTTGGATGTTCACGGTGCGACTGCTCGATATTTATCCACCATCTTGGATGTCATTAGACGCCTCTTGTGAGTTTATTATTGCATTTAATGACTTTTGGCCACCAATGGACTTTTCAGGCGATTTTACATTAGATTAAACACACTTAATCATAGTAGCAAAAGTTTGCGACAGACCCATTGTCGATGACGCTAATAATTTTCATCATAATGCATCTCAAGAATTTCTACAGATAAATGCCCAAAAGAATCATGAAAAGCGCAAATAGGTAAGGTGTCGATCAACGAAGGCTGCAGTGAAAGATTACGGCGTAGGAAACGCTGTTGCACTGTAATCTTCGGCTGGCACCCAATGGCCTTCAATAACGGATTCAAATAATGACGGCGTCCATGACTTCACTTGCCTTAAGTCTCTCTTCCTATAGAAACTCAACACTCATCGAACCTAACCACGAAAAACCAAAAACCATTATTTTCTTTGTAAATCTGGCAACTGTATATGACGATGCCGCGACCCGACCGCGGCATCAAAATCGAATCATTTCGGCTGCGGGCTTGCAGTGTCCGTCCTTTTCTGCTCTCTGCTTGCCCTGCCACCCACGGCCACCCAGCCAGCCTGCACCATGGAACAGACTGGAGGGAGTAGGAAACGTAGAGCACATTAGACTGATTGCATTCTGAAAACGAATAATATGCACCATGGGCCATGGCAAGGGAATAAGGGGGTGGGACAAGGGTGCGAGAAGTATCCAAGCTCCCAAGCGTCCAAGCATACACGACCACAATCCACTGTTCACACACAAGTACGGGAGGGGGAGGATGCAGAAGTTCAAGGGGCGTCACCGTAATCATGTCCTTTGGTCGTTGCCAAAAGCGACGCCTTTGTCTATTTGCTCATTTTTAAATCGATCTGCTTCCAATTGAGCGGAAAGCAAGATTTACTTACTTTTGAACAAGGTAAGTCCTGGCTAAACGGGAATTTGCGTAAAATACCAGCATGGGGAAAAAGACGGTTCATCCATTCAAACTGCTAAAGAATATCAAAAGTTATAATACATCGTTTCCAACGAGCTATAATATATCAATTTTCATGATTTGACAAAAAAAAAAAAAAAAAAATAATAATAAATAAATAAATAAATACATATATATGCGGACGAACATAGAAGCTATTCGCCTTCTGGACAATAGCAATGTCCTGAGAAGGCTCAAACGGCGCAAGCCTTTTGAGCTGGCCTCGGATTATTATCATAAAATCTGAGGGACGGGGGTCAACTTTTTTCTCCTTTTTTCCCTCCTCCACTCAGAATTGTCTTTACCTTCACTTCACTTTCCTCCATCTTTTCATCCCTTCATTCCATATCATCATCGTCAACATTATCGTCATCATCATTTTTATCTATCGTTCGTTTTTTTTTGTTTTTTTTTCCAGGAACATAAAACTAAAGAAAATTCTATTATACCCATAAATATTTACAAAAAAATCATACTGTAATTATTTTATGCTATTTATCATAAGAAAAAAACAATTATTGTACTCATGTTGTATAGTCGTGTTAATAAAACTTGTTCAAAAAAATAAATAAAATAAAAAAAAAAAAAAAAAAAAAAAAAAAAAAAAAAAAATATATATATATGTATATATATGCGGATTCATATAACTTAATACTTCAGGGTGAAAGTTGAAATTTAGTGACTATTTACATTTCCTATTCGCAATTAATCTGTGCATGCACCGTCCGTCGATAGAGAATGGAAGGGTCGGTCATGGCTCAAATCTCTCTGGGTTAAAATTCCTCGCATAAAAGTTTTAGCGATGAACACGTTACACTTTGTCGCTAACGATGGCCACGGAATACCGTTTTGAACTCTGCGAATTATCCCCGCAATTCGCACTCGTAAAACATCATAGAAATTCCCGTTACCACGACAACCGATACAATTTTGCTTGGATGCAGGGATGCCTGCTCGAAAGGGAGAAAGAACATAAAGGCTGAAATTTGCAATGTTTTTCAAACTTATTGGTGTAACGAAACGACGCACGGTGAGCCAATTTTTCGACATTTTTCTTTGTTCACTGACCCCTTTGGGAGTCCGCGAGAGAAAAAGTTTGGAAACCAACGTTGTAGATGATTGACTTTAACTAACCAAAACTTTCGATAGATCAAAACGTTTTGCTGACAGCAAAATTATATAAATTAAAAAGAAAAGCAAAGTTTCAAGCTAAAAGAATTTTCAGCGTTGTTTGCTGTCAATTTCTGCCACAAGAATGCTATGGTGCGTTTAATACCGATTTATTGGCCGAAAGAAATTTATACCTCCCAAAAAACGAGTGTGGGATACAAAATAACCAGCAGAAAAATGTCTCACAAGGGGAGGCTCAGAAGTCGCCGCACGGTGGATCGAGTCAATGGGGAGCATCGGACATTTGGTTGTGTGACTCTTAAATATCGGGAGAACCAGTGAAAGACACATGAAACCTACTCAATTTTTTACGAGGATTTTGATTTTCTTACTTTCATGGGCCTAAAAGTATTACCGTGCCTATAAATGTCTCATTTTCAATCTAAGAAGAGGTTAATAAAAACTACTATTTTCTGCGAATTTTTGCGTGTGAAAAAAAGATTAAATACGTTGTAGTTTGAGCAACTGTTGTAGCCTAAGGCTTAGTACTAGTTTAAAGACACTTTTCAGATTACATGGGTTCAAATAATTTGGGGGGGGAGAGAGAGAGAAACAATCTTAAGATAAATGCGAGTGAAGACAAATATACAACTAATACAAGTTTCTTCCTATATTATCACTGACTTTTTTAGGTAAGAATTTCCTAAGTATAAACTCAACTTTTACACTACTTACATACTACTTACAACCTAACCTCACCTAACCTTACCTGAAAAAAAAAATAAAAAAATAAAAAATAAACCAAAATTAGCAATATTCATGCGGGCTTTCAGTGATAGTTTGTGACTGATTATAATCTTCAGAACACGTACAAAAATACTAAAACAGCAACAATAACAACAACAAAAACAACAACAATAATTAAAAAACGAAAAAAATTAGTGTTCCTTATTTAAAGGATATTTGAAAGGCGAATCATTCAGAAGTGAAAAAGGATTCTGAAAGATGGAATAGATAACAAATTATCGATTACCAACTCTGAATTAATTAAAATGCCATCTGGTTGGGCTAAAAAGACAAAAAGATTAGCTATCAGCTATCCAGATTTCTTGGTTTCATTCAAAGGCGTTTCAAGACACACAAGAAAAAAGAAAAAATGTTTAACTTCCACTAATTTTTCATCCTATAACTTCACATTTGCAGAAGCTTTGGAACAAATTATCAAATAGAAATCAAATTTTCAATTGCATGTAATTAACTTAAAATTGAACATCTATACGAGAAGAGACAGGGCTTCTGGTTGAAGCGAGGCCTTTTTCTTTGTGGCGACTAAAGTTTGTCTCATGTTAGAAATAAGGGGGTCTGATGAAATAAGCATTAAAATTTAAGATGTCTCTATTTGCTGCGAGTGTGTCCACGAAAGTGTTTCGTGACATTTCGTGAACTTTTCAATACCTGTCGCATGGCAGTTGGGTGTTAAGGTGCATCATCTGCCTCTTAACTTTCCATACGAATTTAAATTGCAATAATTTTCTAACCAACTAAAGTAGTAACAATCATCAAGATATTTCCATTCATTATTGCGATTTTTTTTTTCTCATCAATAACATTTACTTTATATAACGCATTTAGATTAGTCAATATGGCAACACCGCAGTAGTGAGCTACAAATTGTCGTACTGTCTTGTACAGAGAAAAATAGCGACTTCAATCAAATTTTTGCCAAAAGAGTAATTTCCATTTTCCATGCGGGTAAATGAATTTATGAAGAGGGCTATAAGACTTGAACACCCCCCCCCCCCCCCCGACTACTCATTATTTATGGTTACAACCTCCATTTATTTACTTTAAAGAAAGCATTTCCAACCACCATCAGCTCTAGAAAGAGCTAACTGATCACGAAAACGCATCTGTCATCAAACCATACCACCAGTCTAGGGTGATTAGTATTTTCACGAAAAAGGTCATTCAAAAATTTCCATTTTTAGCCCTCTAACTTCCGGATCCGCAAACTTCCGCAAGATTTTTGACAAGATATGAGTTCCAGGGGGTGTTAGGAGTCAAGAGATGTGTCACTTCATTGCAAGTTCGCGCGAGTTTTATACTAAAGCCTCAGTTATTCCTGAAAAAGGGCTTCTTTCAAGGTCCTCCATTAATGCTCTCTACTGAGTCGAAACTTGCAGTTAAAAAAACCAGAATAAGCTTTTCTTGAAGTTAAAGTGACCCTCAATCAGCTCCAAGTATGATAATTGCAATCACAAATCAGTTATCTTTAGTATTTCGCATTTGAAGTCGCGGAAGTAGAGGTCAGATTTTCGTAAAATTGATTCTTCCTCAAAAATACAAACTTTGAAGTACCATAACTGCCAGAAAAAGTGCCTTAAATTAAATTGTGCACACATTTTTGGGACCCCTGAAGGCCCTAGACGAAGATTCTTACGTCAGAAGTTGAATTTTTAAATCTCCATTTTTGCCCAAATGTCCGGTGCTTAGCATTGACTCGATCCAACGTGCGCCGCCTCCGATTTTGAAAACAATTACACGAAAATGTAGCTAAAGTAAAACTATTAGACCCGTGTTTCTCACTTTTTGCCAATGGGCCTTCCTAAAGCGTCAGGAATTTTTTGAAAGTTGCCGAAATTCACGGAAATATTCGGAACGCTCTCCGCTCGGGTTTTATACGTGAATTTCGGCAACTTTCAAAAAATTCCTGACGCTTTAGGAAGGCCCATTGGCAAAAAGTGAGAAACACGTGTCTAATAGTTTTACTTTAGCTACATGTTCGTGCAATTGTTTTCAAAATCGGAGGCGGCGACTTCTGAGCCTCCCCTTGTCAGCAAAAAATACTGTCACTAACTTTAAAAAATAAGGCTGAAAGCACCAAATAAAAGAATCATCGAAAAGCTATTTTAGAATTATTATAGAAATGCGAAATTCCAGTTTTCGGTCCTTTCAGCCTTGTTTTCAAAATTGGGTACGAGATATTTTGCTGCGACATTCTAGTAGTGGTTATCTAGCAGGGCATTCCGTTTTCTTAGAGATGCATTTATTTTGGCTTATAGTTTACCAATAACCAAACAATTGGACGCTGGTGGCAGATATCGACCATAAAAGCTGTGATTAACCTTTGAGAAATGGATTTTTTGAAACTTTCCGATTGCTCCATAAGTTTTCTAGCATGATGATTGGTACTTGCAAGAGCCTGAATTTTGGTATCATTTAGTGACATAGTTCTAGGGTTGCGATTTCGCCCCCATTTCTGTGTTTCTTTCCACTGTGCGCGGAGGGATAGCGCGGTAGCTTTGTAGTTCGGAGTATTCTACGATCAAAATCAGCGAAAGAGAAAGAGAGGGAGAGGTGAGGAAGTGAGGGGTTATCGGATGGAGAAAGTGAGGGAGGGGGGAGTTTTGAAACTCACTTTGCCCATAGCTCCGTTGAAAGCGGATTTTTTAAGCTGCTTCTGCAAAACTCTTCTCTCCACGCATCACGCCGTGGATCGACATCTTCATTGAAGCAATCGCGCGTAATCTGGTTTTAAATGTGCGCCGCCCAGCGTTGCCAGATCTTTTGGCTTCTCCTATAAGAACACATAGAAGAAGCTGCACTAAATTTTTGCCAGATGGCAACATTGGCGCCGCTGCTTCTAGAGCAGCATGGAAGCAAAGGCATTTTCCCGACCATCAAACACCGGGAGAAAAAAAAAAAAAAAAAAAAAAAAAAAAAAAAAAAAAAAAAAAAAAAAAAAACCTCATTTTCAATTAACTAGCGTCCGCCCAAAACAGGCATTTTCTGCGTCAAAGGCACAAAGGCGCGCCGTTGAGCATCGACTTAAGTCCGCGAGAGCCTTTGCTTTTGGCAAACGTCGAAATAACGGCTGATTGATCGCGGACACTTTCCTCGTCTCGAGCCAGGAGCGCTTGTTAGTGATGAGCGCGATTGAGGAAGCGCATATTGAGTGATATAAATTAATGAACAGTGGAATTATAGTGTCTGGTAACAGCGATTTGAAGACCGGATAGCGCGCCTGCGAATTCAAGTTAATCGTAAAGGGATCTCTCTAGAGTACCTATATAAGAAAGAGTATAGCAGTTAGTGAATCCTACGCTGATTGACTGCAACATTTTAGGCGTTCAAGGAGCTCGTAGGGCCCAATTTCAAGATGGCCAACCGGTCGATCGTCTAACCGTTGTAACCGTTGGACATTTTTTAGCGGGAAACGGTCATCAAACTCACCGTTCACCGACACCGTTTTCATCAACAATTTAACATAACCTCAAATAACATGACCGCCGCCATCTTAGAATTGGGCCCTAAGAGCTCCCATGATCGCAGACCGCCATACTCTCCCTATATAGGTACTCTAGATCTCTCCACCTGCGAATGTAAAAGCGCGAATAAACTGATTGACCCAATGAGCTGCCTTGAAACGTCGATAGGTCGAGTCCGATGTATCAACAACAAAGAAACACATTGGCTCAAGCAGTCAATTCCCGCTTTTAATTTCGCAGGTGGAGAGACCCCGTAAGATAAATAATAATAAAAAAAAACCCTGTAGTTTTAACAGCAACATCAATGCACATTCAAGGCGAATCTACAGAGTTTGGTGCCGATTTCTGCCACCAGAGCTCTACCTGCCCCTCGATTAAAGTCAAATTACAGGCCGACAACTACTTAAAATTTAAAAGAAAAACGGATTGCCAATTACTATAGGTAATCATGAGGAAAATGTTTTTACAAAATATGTCGTAAACGACTTTAGGAATAATTCTGAAAGTATACTAAAAAAAATGGAACACCGCATTTCGATACAAGAATCGATTTGCGGTATTGCTGAAAGTACTTTCAGCTTTATTCTTGAAGTTACTGGCGAGATTCTTTGCAGATTCTTTTTACATTTTTTTTTTCTAAAATAAACTTTTTTTCGTGTATTTTTAGCAAGACTTTGACAAAGGTGGGCAAGATTTTAGCGAGATCATACATAAGCTCAAAACGTTGCCAACAACCTGGTTCATATCTAGGCGACGCAGACGATTTCGGCATCCTACGAAACGGATTCAAGTTGATATGAAAGGAGGATTTTGGGTCAATCCGCGCCTCGCCGCGCGAGTAGACAGGAGCTTGATTATTAGAATGAGAGTATGATACTCCTTTTCATGCACGGTTTACTCGCTACCATGACAATGAGTTGCAAGAGCTCGTGGGCTTCCGATATCGAACTTGATATGAAACATAAATTTGCTTCCTCCGCCTTTGGAACAACATCAACAACAACATCAACGACGACAACTAAACACAATAAAGTTGTCGCTTGGCGCTTGAGCTGCTGACTACGTATTGTTTCCCTAATTTTCATTTCAACTTCCCCGCATTGCCGGCATTGCCCAACTCCTCGACGCGACGCGGCGCTGCATTGCATTTCATGTTTCTACCCCAATTTATGGTCTTCACGCAGTGACATTCAAGCCCTCCTTTTCCCCGTCCACGCAGACTACACCCCCTTGCAACATACCCACTACCCAGCGCCACCCCATCCAACGCTCATTCGGTTCTTACTTGCAGTTTCCCTGCAGCGCTGACCCCTCCGTTATTTTCCGTAGATTTCATCTTCTCTTTTTCTTTGCATTGTTTCCCGATCGCAACTCCCCCCCCCCCCCAAAAAAAAAAAAAATCAGTAAAGTCCCACCACACTGAGATAAATCACTTTTTTAAAAACAAGGAAACACGTTAATTGCTAGTGAAAGTATTCCTTGCGCGAAGTAAAGTTCTGTTGCGCATGAAGTAGAATCACTGTCACAAGGAATCTTTTACTTGTAGCAGCAGACATTATCCTCGGGTTAAAGGAAGTACCTCTTAGTCAATATTTCACTGTGCAGTTTCTTTAAGACAAACAAAATACACCTTAGATTAAAAAAAGGATTCTCTCAGTGCAATGTATTTCCTTTTACTGAATAAGCCAACACTTTCATTGATAAAATTCGAAACCGAATAAAGGATTTTTTCCCACTATGTCCCTGGCCTTTAAAGGACCGTTGAACTGTTCTTCAGTGCTTCGTGATGAGTCATGAGCAGAGATTCTCATCTTCTACCAAAAATGAGGAAATCTATGAAAAGGAGACAATGGGTCCCTTGAAAAATTTTGCTACAGCTGAAGAGAGGATACATTCTGGTAAAAAATCTTCGTGAAAACCACATTGGAGGCAGCGAAGTTTCGAAATCCACTCACAAGTCATACACTCAATAAATGCGGTTTTGTTTTGTTTTTACTTTCTCACACTGACGAAGTTAGAAAAAGAGAGAAAGTACACATAGCGATGGCGCAGATAATTTCAAGGTATTTTGTTTCGATACTTGGCCCACTACTATGCAAATTATGGTAGTTACAAAATAATTGGCTCTCATCATGCCTAATACTATCCTAAAGAATATTCATCCATGAAGTTTTCATATTATTTAACGATATGTGGCTTGGAGGTGTAAATGTACAAACTTTCTGTGGCGTCTGTCTGTCCGTAGCCATAAAACGTGAAACCCAGCATAACTTTTGAACTACAATATGTAGATCCACATACATGCATCCAAATTTTGTAGAAATGTTGCTTTTAACATTCCTCAGAGGGAGTTCTTTTGTTTTTTGGAAATTTTAATTTTGAGGTTAGTAATGGATGAAAAATGGTTTCCATTAAAATCAATGGGAAAAGGAGTCAAAAAAAGGAAAAATTTAAACATTTTAAAATAGATCTTAAGATCTGGATGAAAATATCAAAGGGGGGTCTGGGGGTCTCCCCCAGGATAATAAAACGGGTTCTGCGGGTCTCCCTCAGAATATTGAAGGGGGGTCTGGGGGTCTCCCCCAGAGTAGTAAAGGGTCTGGGCGTCTGGGACCAGATTAAATTGGATGTGAGAAAGTGTTCGTAGGGTATTCCCTACGATTTTGTTTTTGTTTTTGTTTTTCTTTTTTTGTTTTTTTTTGTTTTGTTTTGTTTGTTATCAGTCTACCGACTGGTTTGTCGCACTTCTTCGCCGCTCCTCCAAAGATGGCAGTCGAATGAGTGGATCACAAATAGGAGAGTCCCATATTTAATTGCAGTGAATCACTCTTCTCAAAATGTAATTCAAGCGAGGGTCACTAACCCAAATCTTTAAGATTTCGAAGGTAATGGGGCTCTTTCAAACTTTTGCTACCTGGGGATTGAAGAGTTGATTCTTACATAAAAACCTGTAAAAATGACGATGAGTACTCTAAAAAATCATGAAATGCACTCTCAGAATTGGACTTAATAGCGGAGAGACGCGTGTATCAAGGAAGATTCATATCTATATCTCTGTGTTTCCGTAGAGAAAGTGACATAATAGACAGGAATCTCCCATGATACATGCGTTGAACCGCCATTAGGATCTTGCCATTATAGCAGTTATGTGAGTTTATTACTGAGTTTTAGACTTTCTTAGTGTGATTTTCATGATTTCCGCTGGTCTTTTCATCAGATTGGACATCAGCTTATAGCAAAAGTTTGCAAGAGCCCCATTTACACAAAAATATATCCTTCGCAGCGCTTATTGAAGTTAGACATTTCGGTTTCACAACGCGATTTTCACTTGAATAATTTAGTCCAACCCAACCGCGACGTCATATTACATGTTTCAAGGGATTTTTACGCCTTAACGACATAGTGTGTCCAGCTGTTATGAACATAAAACCAGGTTTTATCATCATAAGATACCTATTTCTCACCCTTCCCGCGAAGTTTTCCACGTATTTTGACCCGCTGATTTCAAATTCGGCCTCAGTTTTTACTCAAAACTCATACTTTTTCTAGAATTTCGAATTTTTTGCTAAGAAGACGTAATTTACGTAAAATCTAGGTCAGTTTAATGAAAACTGATAGCATTTTTTAAGTCAGCGTCTCAAAATACAGTAGATAGCGATGATGAAGTGAAATTGTAGGCGTAGAATTATTCTAAAACACTAAACATTAGTAAAATTAACACTGATGGATGGTGAATGTCGCGGACACATTATGTCGTTTTTGATGCTTACTTGTTTCAAGGCGTCCATAACATTCAAAAATATCCCAACTTTACTTTTAGTCTTCTCTTACATTGTCCTTCGAATTAACAGTCACTCAGTGATTGGCAGTAAAAAATGTTTTCTGTTTTATACCATCTTTATCATAAGAAATGTTATAAATGAAAAAAAAAACAAAAAACAAAAAACAAAAAAAAACAACAAAACAAAAAAAACAACAAAAAGAGGAAAAAACCTCGGTGTGTCATGCAAACAGAAACGATATTGTAAGTTTTAAAAGTTGCACGACAGTTTTGTCTGGACCATCACACATTGGATCAAATTCATAAAAAAAAAAAAAAAAAAAAAAAAAAAAAAAAAAAAAAAAAAAAAAAAAACCGCGACAAGAGGAGACTTGTTGGATCAAAATCGTCGCGCTTTGACTTGATCCATCCTTGAGCATGAGATGAGAGGCGGCTCTCAACTGCACCTACATCGGCATGCGGCAGCCGGCCCCTTCAAAGTTAGACGCGCGCCAGCCGCCACGCGAGCGAGACAGTACAGAGTGGGACGATTTCGCTTTTATCAGAAAATTATGAGCTCCTTGAGGCTACACGCCTTTTACTTCTTCTTCTTTCTTTTAAACGCCTATCATTTAATCCTGCTTTTCCCCCTCTTTTCCTACCCCTCCGGAAATTTCCTCCACTCTCCATCCAACTTCGCCTTCTGCTGCCCTTTGAACAAACTGTTTTATGACTCCTTTCTTCTTTCCTTCCCTCTTTTTCCCTTTATTTTTTATTCGTCAAAATCTCCGACTTTTTTCCGCCTCTCCAAGTAATAAGTATTTAACGGTCGGTTGTAAAATACATTTTGCCTTCCCCTCCTTTGTCTCATTCCTACTACACGGTTCCCTTCACAAGCCTCGAATCGCTGTTTGTTGCGACATTTTTTTTTATTTTTTTTTACGACCGGTGACTGTCGTATCTTACCTTGCTGCCTCACAGCATTTCAGGGCAACGTGAAATTACGGACGTCTGAGCTTGTATAACATGTTCTTAAAACCTATTCTAATTTCATGGGTCAAGATATAGGCGTAAAATGTACGCAAAGGAAAAATATGCAGGATTGACCCTACTACATAGACTCAAGACTGGACGACATGTATATTGAGCAACTTAAAGATGTTCCTTGAATTCACTTAAACTCTTTATTTGTGTCAGGACTCGTCAGGAGTCATCTAATCTAATTTAAAACCGCTTTTATTCAATGAAATTGATGCGCCCTGAAATGGGAAAACGGATTGTGGGTTCAAAAAGCGTCACTGATTCTATTCACGCCCTTAGATACCCGGGCATCTTTCATATGGTTACAAGACGACATTTAGTCCTTGATAATTCGTCCTATCAATATTTGCCCTGTACAGACCCATTGGTCCACGACTACCACGTAAGTACATGCTTTTCCTGGTCCCATTATTATACTAAGTCCAAAGGATATCCGTCTTTTATTGTGTTCACAGTCGTTCGCTGTTCACAAAACGCGGTCATGAAATTATCTGTTCTTATGAAAGAATCTCATTGTATCTAGTCAAATTTGAATCTTGAAACCTTCCCGCATCATTTCCTTTGCGGTCCACGAACGTTCGCAAGCTCAAAATCATGTGAATGCTTGTAAACCGCTGAACTATTTTCATCCGCCCGTCCACAGTGGACGATTGTGAACATAAAAAAGGACGGCTTGCGTCTTTAGTCCTGTAATTTTTGTCCAATTTTCTGTATTCAAAAAATATCGTTTCGTCCAATGCTCGGAATCAAGGACCAAATTGTCTAGGACGAAAAGTGTACTTTCTTATAACCATTCATAGACTCAGAGGCTTTATGTTTGGGCTTTGGATAAAATGAGAGAACTAAGAGAGAGAAATACCGAAGGACCAGCTCTGAATCAATTAACACCAAGAGGAGACCATTCGTCGGCTCGATTCAGAACAAAGATGGATACCTTAGTGAGGGCTTCAGGTGAGCCTAAGCATGTGCTTTTCCACACAAGTGAATGAGAGAGAAAACAATAGCTAATTGGAGAGAGAACATCTGAGCAGGTACGATAAAAAGAGTTTAAGCCAAACCTTACCATATTTAAATTACATCCAGTTCCATCGGAGAGTTGATTCTGGTCGCAAAGGGAGGTTTAGTCACATGGTTTCATATTCTCCATGTTCGAGTGCATATAACTTTCTTTTTGGTTAGTGCAATAGGGAGGATGGGTGAGGTAGGGTCCTAAATGAGGGAGGAGGCCCTACAGGGAGATGGGATTTGCGGCGGCCTATCAAGGTCGCACATATTGTCTCACTCCTGATTGAGCGCACTAATTATCCCGAAATCATATAAATACACCGTGATCTCAACCAGCTGATCACTCCGCTCCAGCACACGGACGACCACGGAGAAACCAGCCGGCCGGCTGTCGACACGTAAAACGGCCCTTCTCAGGGCCACCAACCAATGTAGCATTACCCTACATTTGGTGCGGAAGCTCTGTTGATGTGTTGGATTTCCAGGTTCGGGTGCCCTGCCACAATCACGACCGATCAAGGTCGGCAATTTGAGTCGAACTTATACTACAAACTTGGCAAAATAATGGGAAGCAATCGCTGCCGCACTACCAGTTATCACCCGTGTTCAAACGGAATGGTGGAAAGATTTCACAGGCAACTGAAAGCAGCACTTATGTGTCATCAAGAACTTTCTTGGGTTCAAGCTTTACCTTTAGTAATGCTGGGCATTCGTGCTTCATTCAAAGAAGACTTAAAAAGTTCCGCTGCAGAACTGGTCTACGGAGAGCCTCTTCGAATTCCGGGCGAATTCTTAGTTGCTTCTCCTAAACACGATTCAAATTCCTCGGAATTTGTAAATAGATTGCGAAAACAAATGAGCATGCTCCGACCAACACCGGGCACTCGACACGCTCAAACAAACACATTTGTGTTCAAAGACCTGGCTACATGCAGCCACGTTTTTCTTCGTGACGACACGGTGCGGGGATCTCTTGTTCCACCTTATACGGGCCGTCATCTAATATTGTCTAAGGATGATAAGACGTTCACCATCATCGTAAATGGCAAAGAAAGAAAAGTAAGTCTAGTTAGACTACAACCCGCTTACATTTTAAATAGCCCGCCAACTGTCTGTCCTCCCAGAAATTCAACGACAACTGAAGCCACTAAAATCCCCGCTTACACAACACGGTACGGGAGGCACGTAAAATTTCGTTTTCCCCAAACCGCCAAGGTCAATGCCTGAACATTTGCTTCTCGCTTCAACGAGTTGTTTAATTGTCTATTTTTTGGCCAGCTATAAATATAACTGACAAAAAAAACAATTAAATCAGCTCATTAACGTTTCTCTTCTCTATCATGTCAAACCAATGTAATACTAGACCGACTGACAAAGTCCTCATTAAACGGATTTTTGCGGCCAGCAAAATCCACCCTACACCAAGAAAAGAGAAGCTACCCGAGGTGCTGTCATGGCCTGTTCCATTTACGGAAACTTACTGTAAATACAGGCATGAACTGTCAAGCGAGCTGCCAACTTGTCATCCATCAGCCGAAGACAACCCCAAGGCCACTCAACAACACACGGCCACTTCATCGCTACTGGCACAACAAACTAACAACTACGCCAGACAGTTCAACCTTACATGCACCAAATCACAAATCAACAGTTGCAATCACTGGAGCTGGCAACAGAGCAAGGCCAAAATTAGTCTACCAGGACCAGTTAATCAACATCTACAAATTGATTCAAAACCGATCATTTTTTCAATTTTAGCTGAATATCTTCATTTAGTTCCGCCACAAATCTTATCCTACGCTCCTCCAGTAATACAGGTCATGAGGCACCCGGGACATCACCCCATAATTTGTGACACTTGCAGGCAGTGCAGCAACCGCTGCAAGTGTTTCCACAAATTCGCCGCAACATGCACTCACACGGCCTGCCCATGCCGTCGTGAAATTAGTCTCTCCATACCGGCATTAGAGACAAATCAAACTTTCTTGAAAAAATCTTGTAATAACAACTCCGACATAGCCAAAAAGTTTATTGAACTCCTAGAAGAAATCGACCAAGTGGCATTCCAACAACTTTTCTACTAACATGTTTCTAGTCTGTTTCAGCTTCTTAAAGGCGACTCCATCGCTCCGCGGGGGGCTGATGTGGCGGCCGCACCGTTAGCGCGGACGCGACGGCAGCGCTCTCGCGGGCGGAGTCCGCACCGCGACTCTCCGCGGCCTTCTAGCGCAGAAATCTGATTGGAGCAAGTTCCGGACGGCCGATCATAGATAACCCGACCGTACTCCATTACAGACAGCATTGCTGCTCTGGACACCGTTCGAGGAACTGGACCTGCTGAACACCTGCACACGGACCTCAACATCAAGACCAACTTTCTCCAGTTTCCCCTCACCTTTGAAAACGGCCCTTTTCAGGGCCACCACTATCAGTGTTCAGAGCACCACAGATTCCTAAAATCCTAGTCGATTAATTCCTAAGAAACATGGCCTACAACATCTTCGTTTCAGTTTCGTTTTCAGCAGTGGCAGCTCGTGCAGTGTGGCGACATTGGATTATCTCAGTTCAAAGCTACCTAAAATAATCAACCTTAAGTGGATTCACTGAATTCGTGAAGTATCGGTACTTTTGGATAGGTTCAAATGGAAAACAAATATGGTTGCCGTATTAACACGAGCCGCCAGTGATTTTTCACGACGATATAGGCTACACTTTCATGAAAGGCATTGTAGCCGACATACAGACGTGGATTATTCGCTACCTTGCGTAAAATTTGAGTAGAGAAGTCCACTTTTTTCCATTTTTGATCATGAAAGGAAACTTTATGAAAGCTACGGAACAAATACAAAAACAAAGACCTATAAGACCAAATTCAAAATTTGTGATAGCATGAGATGACACTGTTTTTCGGTAGAGTTCCTATATACTATGAGAGTTGCACCATTGCTGAATCCATTTCTGATTGGCTCTCAGATTTAGGCTGTCAAGAAAGCTCCAAGAGACAACTGCAAATGGCGGAGGGTTTGTTTACTTTTCGCGAACTCGCTTTCCTTACACATTTGAAGTAATAGTGACCGCGGTAATTTTTGTGAATTTTTCCTCTGCTTGAATGTTATTGTGGAGAACATTATCTCTTTCAATAACGACCGTTATTGTCGAGAATCTGAACCTAACGTTTAAGAGTTAGCGCATTAGTGGCAACAGCGCAGAGGCAAATGGCCATCCACAATTTGCAATTTGCCTCTTAGGGGTTCCAGTGATCCGCTTCTTCTTCTTCATTTTGAGAGTCTTGTCGCATTTCTCATAGTACATATATAGGGACTCTATTTTTCGGGACCGGAGGTCTGTCATCAATAACATGCCTTTGCAATAAATCGGTTGTAAGATTGGACGATTTTTATTAAAATTCAAGCTTCTTCACCGTAACTTGGTTTGAGAAGGGGTGAAACGCAAGCAGCAATTCACAAAGAAGAGAAGCAGTCATAAGGGAGTTGCTCTTCAAAGAAAGAAAACAATCAAGCTAGAAGGAGTAGGGCAGGAAAACAGTTAAGTACACAACTAAGAGGATTGGGGAAGACATTATTTTAAGGAGGGTGAGATAACGAGTTGTTCTCCACGCACGATGTCAACTATTAAAGGCTGTTTCCGGAAGCAGGTATCATAAAACATGAAATGTGCTCTCACAAGGAGTTCCACACAATGATTGAATTAAGATTTCCCCTATGGAGCACACCACATGCCGCATGCGTATGGAACCTCCTCTCGGAGATGGCCTCATTTTTATTGCACAGGTTTCAATAGTTCTCGTAGAAATTGTTGGTTCATTCGTCTGATAAACATTTGAAGTCAGTGCGGGGGAAAAAAACATCGGGAGGGTGGTACAGGAAATATTTACTTTTCAATCATTCGACGCGACGCGACAACGAAATTATACTGTCCACAGCAAGGCTTGCAGAAATCTCTATAATCTCCGAAAATTGCCAAATGAGAGAGCCAAATATTTATGATTTCTGAATAACTATATTTAAGGAAGAGCTAGGACACATTTGAAGTTCGACGGCTTTCGGGCTCTCTACAAAAAAATGAGTCTGTTGCAAACTTTTGCTACAACGATTAAGAGTATGATCTAAAGTAAAATCGCCTGAAAAGTCCATTGGTGGCATAAGAAAGTCATAAATAAACTCACAAAAGGCGTTTAATAAAATCCAAGATGGCGGAGAAATATCGAGCAATCTGTATGGATGCACCGTGAACATCCAAGGATGGCCAACTTAGACGCAGCCTCGTTGGAGGTAGAGGTTATGTGTTTGTTTACGTTGTGATCGATATTGTGAGGTTGGCTATCCTTGGCTGTTCGTGGTACATGCATACAAATTTCTCGATATTTCTCCGCTATCTTGGATTTCATGAAACGCCTCTATGAGTTTATTGTTGCATTTTATGACTTTCTGATACCACTGATGCCACCAATGGACCTTTCAGGCTATTTTACAATAGATTGAACACTCTTAATTGTTGCAGCAAAAGTTTGCAACAGACCCATTGTGTTCCTTTCAGCATAGACTCTTTAAATTAAGGAACCCGGCACATTTGATGAGCTTCAAAAGGCATAAACCGCAAGCGAGCAACCAATTCAACAACAATAAGAGATAAAAAAGCATGGCTTGTTTTACTTCCCTAGATTAGAAAGGTTTGCAAAATCTCACAGCTCATTATTTGGATCAAAAAATAGAGATCACGAAGAATAGCTAGACAAGGTACGATAAAAACTATAGGGTAGCTGAATACACAATTTTCTAAAAATTGCCAAATACTGCTTTGATTCGGCAAGAAGACGAGCTATGTACTTATCACGAGAAGAAACCGCACTGAAAGCCAAATAATACTTTCATAAGTACTGAAAAAGTGATAATCATTTCGCGTTATCACATGACAGAACCCCGCATTTCTTTTCTTATTTTTGGAAGAGAGTTAACTTTGCAGCATGAACTCGGAGATAAACTTTTGCGACAGAATTACCTCTTTATTCTTACTCAATTCCATACTATCTCTTCCTTTATTACCCCTTTCAACCCTCTAACGCCTTTGGCAAACTTGAGCGGGGTTGCCGACTTTGGCAAACCAATTAGAGACGAAAAATTCACTCGAATCAATAAAATATCAATTTTTTCAAATTTTTCATCAAAACCGGCAAACGTGCTCTCCAGCGTCTTTTATGCTTTCTTTATAGCTTTCTCAAGAAAAGCTTCGGTTTTAAAGTCGTCGTAACTACTTTTCAGCGAGCGATGCAGCTGAGCTGAGCTGAACGGTAAAATGACGTCTTGCACCATGCGCGGCGTATGCTGAGCGCAAAGAAGCAACGGATTGCTGAAAAAAATTGAAGACGTGGTGACAGAAATAAGTCAACCATTCTTATAGACAGTGAGTGGATGAGATGGGTCAGCTGTGTTTAAACCCTTTATAGGCCAAGCCTGAGTTTACTCGTTTTTCTCCTCTAGTCTATTTCACATTGAATCGTATTCATTCCGAATAAACGCAAATATAGATGGAAACACTACAATAGATAAGGTCTCGTCGGGAGCCTTCAATCCGTCGTATAGGCAATTCAAACTCCATCAAGTAAACGAACTAGTGGCGTTCTCTTGAACTAACCTGGTTTTTAAAGGGTTAATATTGAGCGATGGGACTCTTACATATTTTTATAATGGATGAAACAAATCTCAAAACTGACTCTGGAACCTTTCAAAACTTCCCTCATCAGAAACAAAACTAAAATAAATTTAGCAAGCTGCTGTATTGTACTCTTTAGTAGTTTTGGCAATAAAAAGTTGTTAAACATGAACAAACAAGAAAAAGTCAATTTTCCCGAAACGTTCCCAAAAATAAATAAATAAGTAAATGTATTTCTTGCGTTTTCATTATATCTACCGCAAAAAAAAAAAAAAAAAATCGTCCGAAAAAATAACGTAGACCTAGGTGCTTTGAAGGTTAAAAGCGGAAATCATTCCTACGAAAAAACGTTTTGGTTAAAATTACAAGTTTTAATCCCTCATCGCCGCTCTACCAATGAGACATGGTAAGATATAGACACAGATGACTAAATATTATAGGGAAAGAATAGGAAGAATGGGAAAGGAAAGGAAAATTAGAGAAACAGAGTGCACGCGGAGAATGTTAGAAAAACAGTTCAAAGCCTTTGTCAGGCATTGTAAAAGAGGGAGCTGCATGGCTGATGCAACTCCAATCTCATTTCTAGACCACGTCCCTTTCCCTCACACAAATCGATTATTTTAATGTCGCTCTTCATTACCCTCACTTTAATTACTTAATAAATTAATTCATAGTTCTTTACTATGCTCCCTCATTATGTTGATAATAATAGCTCATTGAGCTGCGTCTTCACTCGAGATAATGGTGGATGGTGTATGGATGGCCGCGTTAAACTCTAATATGGTAAGAGATTCCCACCTAATAATAATACTATCATTTCATCAAGAAGTGGCCAATAAGAGACGCCTTTCCTTTGGTACTAGTGTCACCAGGTGTCACGGTGCCATCAATCGGCTGTTAATCATTCCTATAGTTTCTAATAAATCTCTGAATCTTCCTTCTCAGCATAGAGAGAGTGACTGAACCAATTTGGGAATCCCCCATTATTAGTGCCCAACACCGCCATTACAGTCACACATTTAAAGGCATCTCATGACTTGAGTGGATTTGGTAAGTTTTTGGTGCAGCACTAGCGTTATTTTTGGAGGTTTCTACATTAGAATCGACCCTTCTATCGCCTGCAGCAAAAGTGTGTAACAGTCTCATTATTGTCAACATTTGATGAAGAACCAAGAGAAAATTAGAGAACCAACAGGCATTTCAAGAAATCAACTTCAATATCGTTTCCTTAAAAAACAAAAACAAAAAAAAACAAAAACAAATGATAAAAACTTTCGAATGGATATTTCAGATTTCAATTTTAAAAGCTTCATTATCAAGAGTTGATGTTTACTTATACTCCAATTAAACGATACTCGATGCAGAGTAAGAAACAGCGCGTCAAGTCACTATGACCAGATTGATCGGGTGTCAAATGACTTTACTGTGCCATCAGGAAAAAATTTTACTTCAGTAATTTAGTTCCTTGTTTGTTTTTTTCCAACTATTTCTTTATCTGGGTTTAACTCGGTGTGCTTTGTGCCGTGTCGATCGTTCAATCAAGAAACTAACTTTGGTTTTAGAAAAGGGCAAGGGGCAATAGGGATGGGGAGAAGGGGGGGGGGTGAGCGGTCGCGGCTAAGCAGCCCTGCGACTCGAGTTTTCACACCAACTGTCTACAATCTACATGCATGGTAAACATTTCCAGGGCTTGAGCGAGCCCTTTTTTTGTTGCCCTCGTCCTCCTCTTATTTCTCCTCCCTATATCCCTCCAATCCCTTGCCCCGGTCTAACTCGTACATTTTTCACTTGACGCGAGGCACAAGGGAAAAGCGTGAGAGTGTGAAAGTGATCAATCACAAACAAGACAAGACTTTTGAACTTTGCGGTTTTCTTAACCCTTCTCGCCCCTCCCTTCTCCCCTTTTCGCCCCCTTCCCGGCGCGGCGCGGCACGTCTTCGTATGTGCCGCCGCCGCAGCTTCTGCAACCTAACACAAGAAAAGTGTGTTCGCTCGACTGACGACTGACATCACAAGCCCCGACACAAATTACCCGAGCGAAAATAAATCTGAGCTGAGCCTATCCACTATGGAACCTAAGACGCCTGTCTACCTCCGATGGTGAAAAAGAATAAAACACACCCAGATATAAAGCAAGGCTTTGGCAACACGTTAAAAATATGAGCAATCTTGCCATAATCTTGCCCCCCTTTTGCACCATCTTTCTGAAATTTACCCGAGAAAAAGTTTCTCAATACATTTTTTTCAAAAGAATTAATTTTTTTCTTCGGTTTTTTAGTTAACGGCTAAACAACTAGATTGTTTTGAAAATATTGCGGAAACGTTTTGAAAACATTTTTTAAAATGGCTTTTGATTAGATTTTTTAATTTTTTCTTTCTTTCTTAAAAAGCCGTTGGAAATATTTTTTGTAAATATTATTTCGGCAATACAATATTCAGGAGCATTCAAATATTTCAAACATTTTTTTGAAATATTTAGGGAACTTTTTCGACAAGACTCTGGCAGGATTTTAAAAATACGTATAAAATGTTTCTTTCATACCTAGGTAGCAAATTCAAAATTAAAGTACCGTCTTAGTTTAAAAAAAAAAAAAAACAAAGCTAAACAAAACAAAACAACACAAAACAAAAGAGGAGTGCGGAACGTAGAATTTTAAAAATCCAATAGATGCCACAGCCAATATTGATAGTGTGGTCAACAGTTTTGAGATTTTCAGGTAAAAGGGGTGGCCATGATGGCCAACTTTGACAACCTCACTGGAGGTAAAGGTTATGTGTTCGTTTACGTTGTGATTAGTTGTGATCGATATTGTGAGGTTGGCTATATCCTTGGATGTTTGTGGTGCATGCATACGAATTGCTCGATATTCATCCGCCATATTGGATTTCATAAAACGCCTCTTGTGAGTTTCTTATTGCATTTTATGACTTTCTGATGCCACCAATGGACTTTTCAGGCGATTTTACATTATATTAAACTCTCTTAATTGTTGTAGCAAAAGTTTGCAACAGACCCATTGCCATATTTTTAATCGTTACAATTACAAAAATTGAAACCTTTTAATTTTTTCAGTTTTGACGTAAAAAATCTTACAAATTAACAGGAAATATTGCAATCGAGATGGAGAGAACATTCATCCAAGCAAGTTACCGAGACATTTTTCAAGGCAATACGATGCATTTCTAAGTAAATTTTAAGTAAAAGCACTACTTTTAATAACTAAGTATGTTTCAACTAATTTTCGAAGGATCTACAGCAATCAACAAAAATCGTAACGAACCCGACCCGAAAAAAATAAATTGATGGGAAGATCACGGTTAGTAGAGTTCTTTGTAGAAGAGTAGGCGCAGTTCAGCGATAATCTTTGGTGAGTTATCAATTTTCATTCTTTCATACCAAACAAACCTTCCCTACCTCTATAACATTTAGAAACGTTGAAGCGTTTCTAAATGAACAGCCAAGACTCTAATTTATGTTTATTGTGTAGTATGAGAAAGAAGGACGGAAAATTCAAAATACTATCGGTCTACGCGCTTACACTTCTGAAACGATCCCTTTAAGAATTCCGAGCCAATTTTCCTACCTCGTCCGCCTAAAAGGGGATTTTATATAACAGCGAAACTAATATAAAAATATGGGACAAAAACTTGGATTCGAAAACACAGCAAGAGAATTCAGGGAATCTCTTGAAAAAAGTTTGGGTTCGTTAGAGCTGGAATAACCAGAATTTTCTAGGGAGGCCTTGGTAGGAAAATGGAACAATGCAGAAAGAACCGGCAAAATTGGATAGAGGTTCTCTGAACACCATGAAATAAGATTAAATTCTTTTGCCGACTCAGAAATGAAACTTCTGTTAAAGTACGGCTTAGCCGAGTAAAATTAAAACTTATGATACTCCAGATTCAAAAGAGCCGTGTGCACACACCTGTAAAATTTCAGACATGGAACTTTAAACTGTTCGCCGCGGGAGTATGCGCCAACTTAATGCTGAATGAAATTTACATTAATTAAAATAGGAGAACTCTCGCGTAGACTCTCCACGAAATAGAAAACGTCGCAGAATAACGTAAAGTTATGTATACTCGGAGGTTAGGCTTGGTCCGAAAATCGAGAGTTTCAAAGGAATAAGCAGCTCACAATAATAATGATAAAACAAAGTAATGGCTAAAGATGATCCCTAAAAATATGGGCTCCCTCCGACCACACAAGACCAATGTTTCCTAACCTTTAGACATCCTCGGAGTTTTAGAGAAAGGAATTAAGGAGGCCTTGGACAAGGTCATAGATTAAAGAGGTATGCTCATCTGACTTCACGCCACAAATTTAGTGGCGCCCAGTTCAAAATCACTGCAGGCAAGATGGCCGACAAAAGCAGAAAACGAATACTCTTTGCAGAAACCATTTTCTGCTTTCCTGCATGGGGCAGCCCAATGTTTTCTGCAAAGAGTATACGTTTTCTGCTTTTGTCGGCCATCTTGCCTGCAGTGATTTTGAACTGCGCGCCACTGAATTTGTGGTGTGAAGTCAAATGAGCATACCTCTTTACTCTATAACCTTGGACCGCGGACACCCTAAGAAAATAGGTTAATGGTTTTTTCTTCTTCTTCTTTGGACAGGTTAGATAAACGCAATTTCTTCTTCCGAGAAACTTGGTAATCCGGTGAAATTACACTTGAGAAATGTTGAGCCAAAAGTTTTTTTCAATTTTTTTCCTTGAACCACTCAAATGATTTTCTGCAGAAGTAAAAAATATATTATGAATTAGACTTAACGAGCAAATATTTTTAGGTGGAATCATTTGGGAAGAGGAGAAGTAAAACTTCGGCGTACTATGAGAGAATAAAAAAACAACTTCAAAATAAAAACTTTTTTTTTTTTAATCCAGAGTGTGCTGTAGCTTCGGTGGCGCCAACGAGCGATGCATTTATTTTGAGTAGCAGTCTAATAGGTAACCTGCGTTGGTAACCACCATGGGGGTTACTTAATAGATAAATAAATAAATAGGTAGACGAACAAATAAAAAAGAAACTTGTGGCTCACCTTTTGGACGACGAAAAGCTCATACACGACACAGATGCCGGTGACAGTGATCCCCTGCTCTTTGCATAACATCGCAGTAGCTTTACAGAGCAGGCAAAGAAACAAAGATTTCCAACCTGAAAATACCAAATGTACCGGTAAGATTAATTCAAATTATCGATTAAAAAAAAAATTGATATTTCCCAAGTCCTTCCCTTTGGCATCCAATAGCTCACCTGGTAAGTTCAAAATGAGGGAGTTATCACTGAAAAAAAAAAGGTTAAGTAAAACCGAATCAGCTTTCTAAAAAAGCTTCACAGAGCAAAAGTCCTAGCTCTAACAAAGCAAGTTGCGGTTGTCCTAAAGCACTACTTCCGTAGAGTCAAAGCAAGAAAAGAGGCTGTTACTCAAAAGAACTAGTGTTTTGGTACACCTGCAACTTTCTCCGGTACAGCTTGAACTTATGCTCTGCGAAGCAATTTTAAAAAGCTGCTTCGGCTGTACATAAACTTTGTTTTTTCAGTGTGGGGTATACTATACCTACACTATAAGAAACAGCCGCTATCTTGCTTATTGGCAATCGCAAATCTGAGAATAAACGATCACATGATGCTCACACAACACAAACACGACTAGATAAATAAATTATAGCAACGCAATGTTCTTTTCAGTCAGCTGTTCTCCTTTCGGATGGTTCTTGGCGGCGATACACCGATTTACGTGAATTACGGCGATTGTCAAGAAGCAAGATGGCAGCTGTTTGTTTGGGATGCGAATCCGAGGGGTAGAAGCATACACGCAAGGGTGGTCACTGGTCACCCGAAACTTCAAGTTAAGTTTTCTCTGCGAGGAGTGAGTTTTAGACTTTTTTAATGGTTTCATCGTTATTTTCGCATCATTTTACACTAGAATTGATAGTCCGTCGATGTTAATTGTTCGAACTCGACCAGAAAATATAGATAATTTGTCTCTTCACGCAACGCTCTACACCCGACAACCCAATGAAAATTGTTAGTTAAGTTTTGGTTAGATTTTTGGTTTCAAAGAAAGTCAAGAATCCTCGAGATCCCATGCTTTCCTTCACTGGCACAGATTATCCTCGGACTCTGTAGTGCATGTGTGGTTATCTACGTAAGAGAGCAAGCATTGGTGCTTTCTGCCGTGAAACAAGGGTGTACGACCGAAGAGGCAGCAAGTTACTCTTGATTGTGACACTATCTACGTAAGTGACTTGGGATACTCTCGCGATGTTACAAACTGTTTACTCGATACACGGCACTTTATCAAAACCTCCACGAGGCCAAAAACACACGGTGCACCAGAGAAAAGTCATACTATTACCGAGGGGTGGTTTATCAGGAAAACAGACTGAAACAACAGTGAA
The DNA here is from genome assembly GCA_011764245.1 of Trialeurodes vaporariorum. NCBI lineage: Eukaryota > Metazoa > Arthropoda > Insecta > Hemiptera > Aleyrodidae > Trialeurodes > Trialeurodes vaporariorum. Next base: position 34,462,250 of record VMOF01000002.1, on the reverse strand, counting down.
GGGAGAACTGAGTCGGTAGTAGGAGAAAGGGTCCATAAATAGTGGGGACTGCTTTTCAGTGGCATTCTGAAACCTAGACTAACGACGACTTCTTAGAAAGAGCACACCTGATACTTTATGAGCCCTTTTCCCAGCCTCACCGCCCCGATTGTGAACATTGAACGGTGAGTGCAAGTAAAGGCATTAAAACAAATGAGCGCACTCCGTGCTCTGCATTCAGTATCGAGAGAGCTGTCTCGAACACACACCAACTGATGCTACGTGTGCGCCGTGGCCTCAATTGTTTCGAATGCTCTTTGCCCTCCTCCTCTCTCCTTTTCGTCCTTATTTCAGTCTGCTGGCTGTATACTCTGTTCCCGAGACTTATTATTTTCACTTGGCCAAATGTATCTTGTTTGATTCGCCCGCGAGTTTCCGAGTTTAACTAGGCGTGAGTAACGTAGACATGGAACTACCGGGACAGCCCTCCTTTAGCGCCTTCACCGACAAACTTGTTCCCAGGCATACTTGGAGAAGTTAGATATGCTACGCTTTCACATCGCCAGAGAGACACACAGTACCAGTTGCCACAAGGAGCCCGAAGCAAGAAAATAAGGGTCCTTCAACAAGTAGACACATTTTTACGGGTCGCTCGTTTAGGGTCGTATTTTGAAGTGTCTATCAGAGCATGCATCAAACGTCCGATTTCTGGAGAGCTTACATTTTCTTAACTCCGGTTTTATTTTTGGCAACGATCAACTTTCTCCTCATAAAAAAGTTTCTACTCAGCATAAAGCATAAAAAAGTTTCTACTCAGCAAGCCTATTGACAGAAAACTGTAGAAAATCATAAGGATGCCCGAGGGCTCCAACATAGTTTTTGAAGAAGTTTTGGCGAACCTATGGTTGGCAAACTTCGTTTCATTAACTCTCCGCTTCAGCAGTTTGGATGATGATGAAAACAGAGGCCCTGATTCATACAACTTCGTTGATATGATTCCAAAACTAACTGGCAGAGAAAATATTATCGAGTATGTTGGTTGAAAATGAGAGTTAGTTTCACTCACCGGTACCCCTTTTCCTCTTGGCTGCTTTGGAGTAGAAAATAAACGCCGATAAGAAAAATACTGATGATAAGGTTTCCGCCCTCCCAACAACGCCAGTCACCTGAAACACAAAATAAAATCACACCATAAGTCAAAGATTTTAAAATGTAAAATAAAAGGAGAAATGAAAGTAACGATTTTAAAATACACTTGTGAGCGAGACGGGATTTAAAATCTGACGACGTACAAGTAGAGTAAAGTCAATCAAAATCAATGGGATATTCCTACCCGCTTGCACACACGAAGTCTATCAACGGGAAATGACCAAATTATACGCCCAAGAGAAAACTCTGGAGGAAATGCATAAAATAACAGGAAATTATCCTCTTTATAAGGAATACAACCGGAATTATTCCGATCATAATATTTACTTCTTCCCCGTAAGAAATTGGCGGTTCGAGCGAAGTTTATGGCGCTACGGGGCGTGATTTTATGATGATGCGCTTATTATACGCACAATGTGTTTTCTGTAGTCCTATTTCAGAGCTGAATTTCATGACTTGCTTCGAAGCCCCCGTGTTAGACGCTTCCTCACCTCGAGAGCACTTTAGCTCTTACCTCGAAACTTCTCCAGAAGTCAGCTTTTCCTAAAAGAAAATTCGCCACGGTTCACTGAATGTCTGGTTTCCGGTCAGTAGGTCGACAGTAATATGAACTACGGACAAAATATCTACTTTCGTTGGTCTATTCATAAAATGTCCACGTAAGTATGTCAATAAACAGAATGTCTGTCTGAAAATTACCACCTTCTAAAGATGTCTACATATTTCATGTCCACAAAATAAATGTTTTCAGTATATTAATGCCTCTTTTCCAAATAAGTCCACTTTCTTGTTTTTATGTTTCTTTCTTGGACAAAATCGTCTATTTTTCAACAATGTGTACAAATTTTAAGCAGACATGGACCCGTGGAAAACAAGTCAGCACGCTAATCATGAGAAAAAAAATAAACACTTAATCATTAATAGTGTGAATGCTATTTATATTTATTTTAACGGTTGTCATGGTTTTTAAATGATTGATTCAAATACAAGCATCCCTCCTCATTATGACAACATTTGGCCTTTTCGATTTGACGCAATAAATTAAATTTTACGAAGAATACATTAATTGATCTGATTTCTGTGATGAATTGCTGTCTTCAACATTTACTGTTTAGCTAAATTTTCAAACGAGAGATTTAAGACAAGAAACAATCGATGCTAGCAAATTGATAAGAGAGAGCTATATCGGAACGGGAAGACAATTTATCGGAGCAACTCGAGATTTAAAAATAAATCTCTGCCACAATGTTGAGAAATACTGCACGTTTTA